>SJYV01038288.1:1325375-1358331 GCA_006410875.1 Neotragus pygmaeus
TCTGTCACTGTTTCCATTGTTTCCCCATCTATTTGCCATGACTGACTGCCATGATCTTAGTTGTTTGAAAGTTGAGTTTTAAGCCAGCTTTTCACTCTCCTCTTCCACTTTCATCAAGAGACTCTTAAGGTTCCTCTTGGCTTTCTGCCATAAGGGTGGTGTCATCTGCATATCTGAGGTTATTAATATTTATCCTGGCAATCTTGATTCCAGCTTGTGCTTCATCCAGTCCAGCATTTCTCATGATGTACTCTGTATATAAGTTAAATAAGCAGGGTGACAATATACAGCCTTGACATACTCCTTTCCCAATTTGGAACCAGTTGCACAATGAAGCTCATTAATTTCTAATCTTCCTTTATTTCTAATAGAGACTTTTAAGACTATAGAATCACCATTTTCTTAGCACTTCTGTAACTTTGGATATGCAGTATTTTTGTCATCATTTTTTCCTAAAGATTTTATTATGTGCATTGCCATTTGTCCTTTGACAATTAATATAGTTTAAAATATGTTTCAGAATTTCCAAATATATGGGTTATTTGGGGTTATTTTTTGGTATTGATTTGTAGTTTGATTACACTGTAGTTAGAGATCATGGCCTCTGTGCTTTTCATTCTCTGGGATTTATAGAGCGAATGGCTGCAACCTTTCATGTGATCTATTTTTATAAATGTTTCATGCTGCTTGAAAAGAATATGTATTCTCTAATTGTTGGGAATGATGCCTTATATATAGAGCCAGTAAGTCAAGTATTTTAATTGTGTTCTATATCTTCACTAATTTTTTATTAGCTTAATTAGATACTGAGGCATGCATATTAAATTTTCTATTATGATTGTGGATTTGCTAATTTTCTTTGCAGTTCTGTAAATGGGTGCTTCATATATTTTGAAGTCATGCTGTTAGCACAAAATGCAGCGTTTAGACCCTGGAGCCAGACTGGCTGGGTGTGAATGGTGACCATATTGTTGATGAGCTCTGGATCTTTCCTGTAATTCAGGATTCTCATCTGTATGATGGGCAGTGCTTTGGGGATCATTGTGAAGATTAAATAAATTAATGCATATAAAAAGTACTTAAAGGGACTCCTCTCATCCAGTCACTACAACTCCACACTCCTGATGCAGGGGGTTCAGGTTCAATCCCTGGTCTAGCCACTAGATCCCCCACGCAGCAACTAAAGAGATCCCGTATGCCATAACAAAGATCGAAGATCCTAAGACCTGGCGCAGATAAATAAATAAATAAACATGAAATTTAAAAACACTTAGAATAGTGTCTGGCACATTGTAAGTGCTCCATAGGTGTGAGTTATTATTCTTTCTTGTGAATTGCCCCTTTTATCCTTATGTAAATGATAACAACTGTGTCTAAATAAGTATATCTCTATATCTGTATTTTTTTGTTTAGTCTTCCTTTTATGATGCTCATGTTGTTACATCAGCATTCTTATAGTTGAATATGCCCAGCATATCTTTCCCATTCATAGACTTGTAACGTTTATATGTCATTATGTTTCAGATGAGTCTTTGGTAAATAGCATATGGCCAAATGGANCATGTTGTTACATCAGCATTCTTATAGTTGAATATGCCCAGCATATCTTTCCCATTCATAGACTTGTAACGTTTATATGTCATTATGTTTCAGATGAGTCTTTGGTAAATAGCATATGGCCAAATGGATAAGCATTCAGTCAGCGCATTTCTGTTTAATACATTTAATCTGATTAATTTATAAGATTGTGAATCTATTTGAAGTTATACCAACCATCTTATTTTCTGTTTTCTATTTACCATGCTTTTTCTCTGCTGTTTTTCTTCCCTGCTTTCTTTTAGGTTAATAAAATATTCTTTATTGCCCTTTTTAGCTTCAACTGTTTTTGAAATTTATTCATTCTATTTCTATTCTTTTATTGGTTACACTTTAATTTTTAACGTGCATAGTTAATTAAAACAACAGCTACAACAATAACCTTATCCTGAATAATTCAAGGACTTTAGAACATTTTAATTCTGATCTTTCCTTTCCCCATGCCCATGTTTCTTTTTTATAGAATTTTAGTTCTACTTGTTTTCAGTCCTCCAAATAAGTCCTTACTACTGTTACTCCTTTTATTTTTTCACTCAGTGCTTGCATAATTTTACTCATTTATTTACCCGTTTCCTTACTTACCCTTGCTTCTTTCCTCCCACTGTTGTCTTAGGGCTCATTCCCCCCGTCCCTGTATTATTCCCTTTAGTAGATAGGGCTACCCCCTCCAGTAGTCTCGCCTGGAGAATTCCATGGACAGAAGAGCCTGGAGGGCTATCGTCCATGGGGTCGCAAAGAGTTGGGCAGAGCTGAGTGACTATTTCAAGGACAACTCCAGAGATTCTGGAAGGGGTCAATGAAGGTGATGAGGACCCCTCCCTAAAAGATGGAACTGGATAGGACTGGATGGTGGGACCACAGCATAAACTCAGCCAACAGAAACTAAACCGTAATGTCCGTGGAAGCAGGTATCACGCCAATATTCTCGCCTGGAGAATTCCATGGACCGAAGAGCCTGGTGGTCTAGTCTATGGGGTCACAAAGAGTCAGACACAACTGAGCGACTAACACCTTCACTTTCCTTTTATTTCACTTTTCTGTTATGATATGTATATCTCAGTCTTTATCTGAAAGTGACTGTTTCTCCCTCCTCCATGAGGCATGTATAAGCTGCATATGGAATTCTGGGGTGATATATAATTTCACTTAGTCATTTAAAGGTTTTAGTTTATTGTGTTCTCACATCTGTTGTCACTGGTGAGAAGTCTGCTGTCAGTTTAATTATTGTTCTNCTGATGGTGCAAGGTGATCCCTCATCAGGGTTTTGATATGCGTTTCTTTGATAATGAGAAATGTTGAGCATCTTTTCATGTGCTTATTGACTATCTGTGTGTCTTCTTTGGAGAAATGTCTGTTTAGGTATTCTGCCCATTTAAAAAAAATTGGGGTGTTTGTTTTTATGATATTGAGCTACGTGAGCTGCTTATATTTATTGGAGATTATCCTCCAATAAAAAAATTGAGAGAAGCTGACTAGAGACTGGTCAGCCACTGTGCCTCTTGGGGAGACTCACAGGGTGGGTAGGCCTGAGCTTTTCACTGGCCCTTGAAGCACTATCTGGATGCCTACTTCTGGTCTCAAAGCTTCTGTTGGATGTAATTAGAATATATTCTCTTCTTTGCCAACACACACTATAAAGAAAGTTGAAGTCTTCCTATTGAAGGCAACAGAAAGCATAAGAAATACTATTAGTCAACTGATGAGACTATACTGAGTATCTTTGAAGTTCTCATTGGTATTTTCCCCACACTGAAATTGTACCTTAGACAAAATCGTGTCGGTTATGCCAAATTAAGAAGTGAATACACCCACATGTTTGGCACACATGAGGCTTTTATTTCACAATCTGTTTAATCTTCTTGTGTTTTCCAAGGGAGACTCGTTGTAGGAGTATGTATATATCGTTGACTTTCAGTNTTAGACAAAATCGTGTCGGTTATGCCAAATTAAGAAGTGAATACACCCACATGTTTGGCACACATGAGGCTTTTATTTCACAATCTGTTTAATCTTCTTGTGTTTTCCAAGGGAGACTCGTTGTAGGAGTATGTATATATCGTTGACTTTCAGTCAGGTTATAAAAAAAATCTAGGTCTAGAGTTTGAAAGTACAGAAATAAAAATACTTGAAAAAAAAAACAACAGGATAACAAACTCACAAGGAAAGAAAGTGTTGGTTTCAATTTGAATTTTAATTTAACCATTTTAATTTTCTTGCAGAGTTTTATAGAGTTCCAAATATCTAGCTGAAAGTATTCATCACATTATATATATGATTATAGGAATTCACACCATTCTATTTCACATAAAGCTGAAAATTAAATTTCAAGTAAAAGTTTATATTTTATTATTTGGTGACACCTCACTCACCATAGCACCCAATCCATAATTTAATAAATTATAGTGAATTGATTATATAAATTAATAATGATAACTTGTCTTTATCTGCTTTTTCCCTACATGTGGGTCACACTTGTCTATTTCTTTTTATGTCTTATCATTTTTTGTTGAAACTTTGAAATTTTAGGTACTATATAATAGCATAGTAGCAAAACTGTTTTCTGAATTTTCCCCTTCAGAGTTTTTGTTTGTTTAGTACCTTTCTTACGAAGTCTGTCTCATTTGTGGTATGTGGCTATATTTTCTCACTTAAAAAACATATATAAGTATGACAATAAATTAACATGTTATGATATTATTTCTAAGCTTGGTTTCCCAGGTCTTGTTTTTGTGTCTGCATTATTTAGTGGCCAGCAAGAGATTCTTCAGAGACTGTGTTTACACACTTTTAGCCAGAGAGGTTTCTACCTGATGCTGACAGATCTGTGTGCTGTTTTAAGGATGCTCAGCCTTTTGTTCTTCGTAAGCCTCCCTCTGGTCCCACCCCCACCCCGCCCGCCACACATGTCCACCAACTCCAGGTCAGCCAGAGATAGGTGGATTGGTTATAAGGTACCTCCGTGAGTGCTCACTTCTTGCATTTCCCTATTAAATTTCTGGCTAGTCCTCTAGGCTGATGTTTGCACCAGATAGAATCGCCACCTCAAAGACTGTTGTAATGTCTGACCTTCCTTGTTTGGTCACCACTGAGATTGTTGCCTGTCATTCACTGAGCACCAGATTTTCACCTTCAGCTCCAAACTAAGCCGTCCCTTTCTGGCAGTGAAGCTGCTGGTCATCCAGTCTGTTCTGCCTGTTAGAACTAACTATGCTAACTGATCTGAGAGGGTGAGGGAGCTTGATGGGATCAGCCCCGGGAAAATACACTGTAGATTCCAACTGTTCTCCAAAACCATTGGTTTTTGACGCATCCTCAATCGCTGTTGTTTGCTTTCAGTTGCTGTCCAGGGTCCTGAAATAGCTGTTACTAGCGTTCTGTATTTTAGTTGCTTTCAGGAAGAGGCTTTGGGGACCTCCTCTCATGCCAGAGGTCTACTTTACCTCAATTACTTTTGTATCCTGAGAAACTATTTTCTTATTTGTTGCACAAAGAATTTTCAGTGTATAATAATTGACCTCTGATGTTTAAAATGTGATTTTCCTTGAAGGTCAATTTCAGGCAAACTCTTTAGGAGGAGAATTTGCCTTCAGAGAAAAAAATAGCAATGGGGCCTCTTTTAACAAACCTTGACTCAACCAATTCACTACATCAATCCATAATTTAATTAAAGATTATGTAAACCGGTGAACATTGAGTATGAAAAGAGAGCTATTTCTATGAAAACAAAATTGCGTGCTTTGAAAAGACTCAATAAATGTGAGTTGATAAAAAATTGCTATTGAATTGGGTGTGGGTGAGACAACTATAAATGACTGCAGAAATACAAAACAGTTTAGAAGGATTGTGTTTTCAGATTACCTCATAATTGTCCTTAAAATTTTACTTTGCCTGAAAGTAATGGAAACTGGAAATTGAAGATGTGAATTGTGAATGTGACTTTTGAAGAAGTTGATGGAGAACTTTTATCAGTGTTCTAATATTCAAAGAAAACATTTTGGTTCCACATTAAAAGGTAGCAGGAAAAAAAGCATGTTTGTATTTTAAGTTACAATGAACTATTTATGGTATTTTGTATCACTTCTTAAAAAGCAATTCCCTGCTTTAGCTAAGTTAAAAAAAATTTATTTATTTGGCTGTGCTGGGTCTTAGTTGCAGCATCAGGATATTTGATCTTTGTTGTGGCCTAAGGGATCTTTCACTGTGACTTGTGAACTTCCGTTGAGACATGTGAGATCTAGTTCCCTAAGCAGGGATTGAACCTGGGCCCCCTGCACTGAGAGTGTGGAGTCTTAGCCACTGGACCATTAGGGAAGTCCCTGGCTAAGGTTTTGATTGACCGAATTATTACCAGTCCCAATCAGAAAGGTAATTTCTCCATGCTTCTATTGCTCAGTTAAGACCTTAACGGAGGGCTTAGTAAAGCTGGATGCCAACTGCCTGCCTCAGATCCTCCCCGAGACCCTGCTGTTGACCTTTTGAGTTACATCAAGGCTCACCACTTCATCTCCCACGTCACAATGGAGGGAGATAAGTAGACTAGGGTGGGGATCCTGAGGAGTCTAGAGTCACTGTGTCAAGCCAGGGAAACTTTATGGAGAGGAGCAAAGAACTTCAAGATCTTTCAGCTGTTTGGAAACTCTTGGTGCTTCCATGTTGACTGAAACTGCTCCTGGTCCCATCCTGGGAGGACCCGGGAGTGAGCAGCTTGATACCTTAGGGACAAATATTAGCATTCCCTTGACTCTCAAGGGGCAGATGTGAGCATTCTGATGAATAAATTCTGATGCATATAATGGGGGACAGAAATACTCCTATCTCTCCACTGTTGTATGCAGCAGAGTTTATGCATCCCATGTCCCATTTCCTTGTGCTAAATTGTTTCCATCATGTCTGACTCTTTGTGACCCTATGGACTGTAGCCCGCCTGGCTCCTCTGTCCATGGGATTCTCCAGGCAAGAATACTGGGGGTGGGTTGCAATGCCCTCCTTCAGGGGATCTTCCTGACTGAGGGATTGAACCTGCGTCTCTTACAGTCTCCTGCATTGGCAGGCTGGTTCTTTACCACTAGCACCACTTGGGAAGCTAATCTGCAAACACATTCCCACTGAGAAGTTAGGGAAGATTGTCCTGACTTCTGACTTTTTGAATAGACCTTTTGAAGACAGAAAAGGATTACACAAATGCAGGGTTTTAGGCACTTATATTAGTTGATAGGGGAGAACATTTTTGTTGGCAAGACTTTCACTGCTACTCAAACAATATTACAGAGGAAGTTGCTCAGTCTTTCTGGACTCCCGACTAAGGCAGAGCTAACTGTCCTGGCCACCACAAAAAGAATGGGGCTCAGAGAAAGTGTGTAAGATTGCAGTACTTTTGAAAATCTGCTTATTTTGATAATAGATTGAGAAATCACAGGAAACTTTTTTATGTTTTGTCGAAAGCATTGTGCCTGTTGAAATCTATACTTACATCCATTAAAAAAAAAAGAGTGGCTGAGGGAGAATTTGAAAGTTCCTTGCCTTATTGAAAGGCTTGTAGTTTAGCTGGAATAAGCTCGGTGCTTCTTATTAGCTCCTTGAGTCTGAATCTGGACCTTGATGCTCACACTTGCATCCACAGCAAGGAAACTGATGAAGATTCGAATGAACAAGTGACCTTGGGAGGACAATGGGATCCCTCTCTCTTCAGAGGCACTGGGCTCAGGAGGAAAATCTTAATAAGAGTGCTGAGATCCTGAAGGGTGTATGGATAAGAGGGTCACAGATCAGGAGGCTTGAAGTTTTCTGTCGAGAATCAGAGCAGAATCTCCCTTCTGTTTTGTGGGGAGACAGGAAAAGAGAAATGACTTGATTCACCTCCCGAGACCCCCTTTCACCTCCTGCCTCATTCTGTATATCTCCCCTCAACCCTTCCTTTCTAGCTTTTTGCAACATTACCCAATGAAGAGGGAGAGAAANAACAATGCCATCCCCCTGTCCTGTCTGAAGGCTGCTTTCTCTCAAGCATCATCCTTTCACTCCATCACTTTGTGTTTCCCTTATGGCTTGCTATTGATAGAAGGTATTTTTATTCTTTCTTTCTCTCCAGTTCTGTCTCCTTCTTCCTCTTTCTCTCTCTAGCTTCTAGCTTTCGTCTGGTCCTGCTGAGAGAAAATAATACCGCCTTATTTGTGACTCTGCAGTCATTTCCATGGCAACCGATCCGTGGCCCAGGTATGAGTCTGAGCCTTCGCAGTGGGATGGTGCAAGAGAAAGTCCTTTGTTAAAGCTGAGAGGCAGCAGGCTTCTTCCTTCAGCCCCAGCCCAGGGAGGAACTTCCGCAGGAATCAGAGGAGGGATGCAGCAATTCCAAGCAGGGTTCCTAGCTTTATCATATTTCTCCCAGCATATGTGAAGTACCTGTAGACCAGTACATGTACAAGTGCACGTGTACACACACACACACGCACACCTTCTATTTCTGGACCTTCAGCCACACAGCATTTTTCCCTTTGAAGGGACTCAGCTTCTGTACTGTGGCCAGGAACAAAAGCTTATGTTTGAAGTGAGGGTTTCAGCCTCCTGTGTATAGAATAAGGATGGGGGTGGGGGGTTGCCAGCAAGGACAAGGATGGATAAAAGGTCACGAGGGTGGTGATGTGGGAATGAGGAAGACATTTCAGAGCTCCTAATTCAATGATGACTAAGAGAGGGAGGAGTGGAAAGAAGGTTTCAGCTGGGGAGTTCTTAACACAGATGCTCAGACAGTACTCATTACTGTGCAATGGGGTTTATACACAATAAAATGATGTGAAATGGCAAGAGAGCCTCATCTTTCTCCTTGCTCGTCTCTCCTTTTTTTTTTTTCCTATCCCTTTCCTGTGGATCTCTGCTTTTTGTTCTGTTCCATTTGAGTTTGGGTCAAGGGAATCCATTTTTTGGGTACCTAGTTGCTTAGTCATGTCTGACACTTTACAGCCTCATGGACTGTATAGCCTGCCAGGCTCCTCTGTCCATGGAATTTTCCAGGCAAGAATACTGAGGTGGGGTGCCATCTCCTCCTGCAGGGGACCCTTGCAGCCCAGTGATTGAGCCTGGGTCTCTTGCATCTCCTGCACTGGCAGGTGGTTCTTTGCCACCAGTGCCACCTGGGACGCCCTCACCATTTTGGGAAGATGCTAGAATAATCCTAGTCAAAGTCCTAGGGCCCCTCTTTGTGTTTCTGCCCTCCCTTCAACAGAGCTCTTGAACTCAGATGAAGAGAAGGCGAGGGAAGGGGTCTCTTGCCTGTTGCTCCTGAGAAATGTCTGCTCGTGGAAAATAAATGGAACATGCTGGCGTCTGGAGCCAAGAGAGTAGCCCAGGTTTGCACCGCAACCTGGATGAGTTTATCTTTATTAAGCAGATGTATAGAGGCCCGGCTCGTTCCCAAACATTGCCACGGTCATCCGCTCCCCATTTCTTTTATTGATCTGCCTGTCTAAATGAGTACTTCTAAACTCGGTGGGAGTTTTCCAATTAGATAAAAGGCAATTCATGTTGCCTGCTGCCTCCACGCTGCACTAACAGCCCCAAACCAAGAGAGCATATTCAAGGCTTCTTGGCAGAACAACCTGCTTTAATCAAGGTGGCCCCCTCCTGAGCACCCTCGTCTGCAGGACATTTCTCTTCCCATGCAGAGGCTTTGCTTTACTGGAGGTGGAGGAAAATGGGCTCCTTCTCCGGAAGTAGGGTTTCCAGGTGAGCTGTGTAGTTATTGAAGAGGCGGTGCTCACTCCCTGGGCTGGTGCTGTCGAAAAGGCCGTCTGGCAGTTATTTTTAGGTCAAGCAGTGACTCAAGGGTTTCGTGATCTCTGAGACTCCTTCTGGGAGCTCTGGTCTTGGACCTGCCGACCATCCTACCTGTCCCCAGAGAGGTCTTGGGGAGCCCAATGTTCTTTGGGCTTTTCCCCCTGACAGAAGGGTTGAAGAGAGGATGGGGGATGGGAGGGTGCCCCAGAGGTGGGCCCTTTCATCCCAGGATGTGTGTCACTTGTCCATGGGTGAATACAGGTGGCCCAAAGTCTGGAGCTCTGCAGGGGCCTCCATGGCCTCCTGTAGCTGGCCCAACCCTTCCACCTGAGTTCAAGGTCCTTTTGGCAAGGCAACCTCATTTCTCTTGCCTCTTCATCCTTTTCATTCTGGCCTGGTTCATCTTCCACATAGCCAGGTGACCATATTTTCTGGATTTTGGTCATCCTTTTCTTCTGTTCTCACCTGGGAATGGGTACCCTTTCTCAGCCAGCATCTTTCTCCTTCATCCAGATTCCTCTCACACTGTTAGTGTTGCTTGCTTGCTGTTTCATGACTAATTAGAGCGACTTTCCTTTATTGGGCACACTCCCTGTGCCCTGGGCTGGGTGGTTTCCATGCAATCAACAGAGTCAAACCCTGACAGTGTGACCCGGAAAGAGGTGCTATTACTACCCCCGTTTTACCCATAAGGAAACTGAGGCTCAGCACCCTGCTCAAGGCATAGAAACATGTGGATCCACACCCGTGTGATGTCAAGATTTTCAGGTTTTTACATTGCACAGTCAAGGATGAGTAACAATCACAATGGTAATGAAAGTAAGTTATTTGTTTTAGAGGCCACATGGCATGGTCCTGTTTGCATGACAAGTCAGACATGACTTAACAACTAAACAACAGTGAAGGTTTAGTCATAATGATCTTTGACTCTGGGATAGACTCATTTCCCAGATAGAATGACCCGGGCCCCAGTCTCTTCTCTCTCTAAAGCATCTGTGCTCTTGCAGGAGCCCAGGAAGCTTTCCTGGAGCTACTGAAGATGCAGGTCTCTGTGTTAGGGCCTGGGGACCCCATTTGGTGGGGAGCAGAGAAGGCCTAGTTGGGCTGTGATTGGCAGAGGATTTGTACCTCTTCAGTGCTACGGCCTCTCAAGGGAAAACCTCGGACCCTTAGACTTTCTTAAAGCTTCGTCTCTCTCGAGGAACTGGGACCTGCCCTCAAAAGCGGTCATCTCTGGACTTCCATGATAGCTCAGTGGTTAAGCATCTGCCTGCCAATGCACAGGACATGGGCTTGATCCCTAGTCCATGAAGATCTCACATGCCACAGAGCAACTAAGCCTGTGTGCCACAACTGTTGTGCCTGTGCCCCAGAGACTGGGCAGCTGCTGAAGCCTGAGGCTCTAGGCCTGGGCCCTGCAACAAGAGAAGCGACTGCAATGGGAAGCCTCTGCCCTGCAGCGAAGAGCAGCCCCACTCACGGCAGCGAGAGAAAGCCTGAGCACGTTAAAGACCCAGTGCTGCCGAAAATAAATAGATAAACTTATTTCAAAAACATGATCATGTCTGCCACACTGAAGCCAGTGTTTCAGGCAAAGAGCCCAGACCGCTGGGTTCAGTTCTCTGCCCCCCACCCCGCCCCCAACCCCTGCTCCGGATAAATCCCTTCTCCTGTTTATATTTCTCTCAAAGACAAGAGATGTCTTTGTTTACTCTATTTTTTCAAGAATCGTTCACACACGAGTCCACAAAATTGCCCTTTGCCATTTTTCCTAGGAGGGCAGATAGGTTTTGTGAAAATAAGATGTTTGGAATAATACTCCACTAAAAATCGGTTATAGAGAAGGTTTTTGGCGTCCCAGGCAAGTAGGTCTGACCTGTCGAGTCTGGTGTGATGATTGAGCCTCTAAAAACGATCATTTCTTTATTTCTGGCTGTGCTGGGTCTCCGTCGCTGTGCAGGCTTCCTCCGGCTTTCTCTTTGCAGTGAGTGGGGGCTGCTCTATAGCTGTGGTTCGTGGGCTTCTCATGGCCGGGGCTTCTCTTGCTGCAGAGCATGGCTGAGGTGCGCCGGTTCAGTTAGTTGTGGCCCACGGGCTTAGCTGTCCCTCGGCATGTGGAATCTTCCCGAACCAGGGATCAAATCTGTGTCCCCGGCATTGACAGGTGGATTCGCCACCACTGGGCCACCAGGAAAGTCCAAGGTGCCTTCTTTACACTTTCAGCACGAGAAGATGATCTTGGGTGGCTTAGGGGAGGTGGCCTGGCCCTTCTGTGGCTCCCACGGTCCGGAGCTGGGCTGCTCTTGCAGATGTCCAGTAGCCACTGTCCACGTGGGTGCATCGTGAACTCAGAACCAAGCTGATGGCTAAGGAAAGGGATTGTGGCGGGGGTCACAGACAGTGAGATGATGGCTTTGCTGAGAGCCCCCTCCCTCACCTGCATTCCTGCTCCCTGCTCCGCGTTTGCATAATCTGAGCCACCCGTGCTGTCTCGATCCCTAGAGGAGTCTCTGTTAGCCCTCCTCCTGTCTACCCCTTCTCCCCCTCACAGTGCAAGCTCAGAAGACAGGCACAGCTTGGCCTCCACACTCGCCTGTGTGGCTTGCGTGGACAATGCTAGGTCCTTCTCTGACCCATGATAACCACACTGTCAGCAGGAGGGAGACGGGATGCTGAGGAGTAGACATCTTATGAATACTGAGTTTCTGGGTCCTGACTTCTCAGCAGTGGCATCTCCTCTCCCATCAAGCCTTGTCACAACATCACTTCAGTTGCGCCTGGGGAGGCAGACCTGGAGAGTGATGGAGACACATTGTTCAGAAGCCTGAGGCACCTGCTGCTCTGAATCTCCGTGGAGCCACTGTGGTAGGCTCTGGAAAGAGGCACTTGACCTTCCCTTACTTGAGAAGAGAGAAGAGCCAGGGGTGAGTGTTGGAGTTAGAGCCCATTCTGGCTAGAGGGGTTCACCTTTGCTCTCTGGCAGAAAAGGAAGTGTTTGAAAATTCAATAAAGCTGCCTTTCATTATCCAACCCCAGCAGGACTTTATGATAATTTTTAGAACTTCTTCTTTCAAAACTCTCGGTGCTTTGAAGGTTAATAACTTGTGTTTATCGAAACTTCCCTTCAAGGAACTTGGAGAGCTTTGTAGACATTATCTAATTCAGCAGCACTGCAGGACCAGGGAACGGGGAACAGGGAGAGGATGAACAGACAAGATTATTCCAATTTAGGGGAACTGATAATATTAATAGTCCCCACAGGGAGTTTAAGTGAGTTTTTGAAAATCACCAAATCAGTTGTGAGCCTTCCAGGAGAGGACCTCTTCACACCCCAACCTGAAGCCAGCCTCTGGCTTGACCACTGTGAACTGGCAGTACTGGCCTCTCTGTTCTCAGTTTCCTCACCTGTAAAATGGGACAGTAAGCCATACCTCTTGGTGTCATGTGGCACTGAGTGTCATAGGGGAGTGACTGTACCAGCACAGTGATTGGTGCATCACCAGTGCCCCCTGAATATTACCTCCCCTCTCAATTTTTTGGCCACATGGCTTGTGGCATCTTAAGGTCAGTCCCCTAAGGATCGAGCCCGTGACCCCTGCAGTGAAATCTCAGAGTCCTAACCACTGGACTGCCAGGGAAGTTCCCTCTCCCATCTTCTGAAGGAGCTAAAGAATATCTCCCTGGTGGACTGGAGGGTCCACTGCATTCTCATCTGAGCAAGAGGAAGGGGAGAGGGAGGCAGGGGGCTGTCTGGGGATGAGGAACAGGTGGTGTTTCTCTTCTCTGAAGCTCTGACATCTGAAAGGTACAGCCTAGATTTGTGAGCAGACTGACACTCTGTTCCCAAAATCTGGAGCAAGAGGAATGCATATCCTTGAGTGAATGTGAAATGGAGATTTGAAGCAATTTTATAGTTAATTAGGGGTAAAAAAAAAAAAGTGCCTCTAGTGAAGTTGTCTTTTGGGAGCTGAGTCATTTGTGGAGGTTTACACGCATCAGCAAGTGACACCAAACTTCCCTCTGGCTCTTGCTGGAGAGGAAGCTTCTGTGAGAGGGCACGTGGCCTGTGTCTGCTTTCGACTCCAAGATGGCAGGACATTTGCACCTGCAGAGCAGGACGTGGCCTGAGAGATTTCTCTCCCCAGACCCCAACCCACCTGCACTTGTCTTTAGAAGCGATGTCTTTTCTAGGCCTTAAAATTGTATGGAGAATAGAAACGGAAGGATTCGTACAACTGGGAGATGCTTAGGAGCTTCCCAGGCATCCTGGTGACGGTATACATGGAGGGCAGGGCATGTGCTGTCTCAGGTTCGCTACTGCACATCCTGAGCAAGAACTGGAGAAGAAAGAAAAGGATTCATCTCTTGGTTCCTCTGTCTGTGTCTTCCTAGCTTTAGGTCCTGTCCAACCATGGGGATCCAAGGGATGACTGTGAGAGGCCAGAGGCTTTTGACTTGCAGTCAGAGTTCTAGGTCCCTCTGGTTCCCCTTCCTGAGTCCATCTCTTTTTGGCAGTGCCAGCCTTGGAAGGCTTTGTTAGATATCTTGCCATCAATGGTGTTACTTGAATTCATCTTCTCTTGTCCTGCATCTCAGAGCAAGTGAATTTTGGACTCACAAAATTTGCATATGTCAACCAGTAAAAAGAGAAAGGCAGACAGTGCCAAGGAAAAGGAGATGGTGGACCACCACCTGAGGAAGAAATGGCAGCTAGCAAGTGTCTCTTGTGGTGCTTAGTCTTGGGGCCAACTCGTCTAAAAGGAGTGCAGAATATTTTCCCTCAATTCCTGGGGGATCCACTCTCAGCGGCAAGACCGCGTCGCTGAGGTGTGTGCACATGCGTGCCGTTGCTAAGTCGTGTCTGACTCTTTGGGACCTCATGGACTGCAGCCCTCCAGGCTCCTGTCCTTGGGATTTTCCAGGCAAGAATACTGGAGTGGGTAGCCACTGCCTTCTCCAGGGAATCTTCCCAACCCAGGGATCGAACCTGCGTCTCCTGCCTTGGCGAATTCTTTACTGCTGAGCCACTGGCAAGCCCATGTGTCACTGACACCACATTCTAAACCTGGTGGAGACGCAGAAGAGGGTGAGCCTGACTTTGTTTACGGATAACTAGACCCTTCCTCTTCTCTGCAGGTGAGAATTAATATTCAAAGCTCAGAGGAGGAAGCAAAGCGTGTCTGCATTCTCCAGCCTCATCTTGAAGCCACACGAATTGCTCTGTCACCCTGCCAGACACATTTGTTTCCTGGGTATCACCAGGAGAGAGATGAGCGCTGCCTTCCTGGGTTCTGAGCTGAGGCCTCGAAGCCAGGCTGCAGGCTGTCCTGGGACACTCACCTCTGGATGTCTCCGTTCCAGGGGTTTTAAATCTCAACTGTAAATGTTTCAGAAGTGCGCTTTTATTTTCGGCACTGGATGTACCTCACTGGATGTCAGTGGTTTAATGACAAGCCCTGTGACCTGGTATTGCTGTTGCTGTCAAACGAATAGTTCTCCATTTGCAGGTGGGCTCTGTTTTTCGCTGTTTTCCAAGGCTTTCACCAGGGAATGTTTCATGGACTGGCTTAAAATACAGGTTCTCAAGACCCACTAAGCAAGTAGGTGGGAGACCCAAGTTTGCTGTTGTTTAGTCACTCAGCTGTGTCCGACTCTTTGTGGCCCCATGGACTGCAGCACACCAGGCTTCCCTGTCCATCACCAACTCCCGGAGCTTGCTCAAACTCGTGTGCATCAAGTCGGTGATGCCATCCAACCATCTCATCCTCTGCCGTCCCCTTCTCCTCCTGCCTTCAGTCTTTCCCAGGTCTTTTCTAATGAGTCAGTTCTTTGCATCAGGTGGCCAAAGTGTTGGGGCTTCATCTTCAGCATCAGTCCTTCCAATGAATGTTCAGGTTACCATCCAACAGAGATGCCCTACCCAGCTAGGGGTTGAGAGGAGGCTGAGTGAAGAGCAGGACCGGACTCCTCATCTAATGGGCAGTAGGTTAGACCAAACGTACTGCGACTTGCAGTACCTGTGAAAAGGGGGAAGAAAACCCCCAGGAAGTTCAAGGCCAGTTCTGAGAACGCCCTGGCAACGCTGCTGGCCCGTGAGCATGGCCAAGGTTATTGCCTGGTCTCAGGTCCACTGTCTGACTGGATAGGGAGAATCACCCCATATGTTTGCAAGGTGCTTTCCTAGACCCTGGACTCTGCGAGGACCTGTGTCTCCTCTGAGTGAGTTCCTGGCTTGGAGGTCACTGACTTGTCCTGAGGGAGAGAGATTTACAAGGCAAGACACCTCACAAGACACCTGTGAGGACTCCTCTCTTCCCACGAGTTCTTTTTTATTAGTTTAGAAAAATATTTATTTATTTGGCTGCTCCGGGTTTTAGTTGCAGCATATGGAATCTAGTTCCCCAACCAGGGATGGAACCTAGACCCCCTGAATTGGGAGCTTGGAGTCTTAGCAATTGGACCACTAGGGAAGTCCCCTTCCCACTATTTCCTGATTGCTTTCAAAAGAATTGGATGTGGTTTCCCAAAGAGGTTACTATACCTTCACTTATTCACTGATTTATCAAATGCCTTTTGAAAGCCAGGTATGGGACAGAGTATTGGGAATGGAGTGATACACAGGGGCTCAGTGAAAGAGGCAGAGGCATCTATACTTGCTTCCCACCCGAGAAGGGCAGTTGCTAGGATGGAAGCTTGTACATGCAAAGGGAAGAGTTTTATGCAGACTCTCCATGTGTGTGTCTGTGTGCTTTCCAGGGAAGGTTTCCACTGAGAGGTAGTGAGCCTCAGAGGGTAAGAGGGGGTTAAAGGAAGATAGGACCCGGACGCAACCTAAATGTGCACTGACAGATGAATGGATAAAGAAGATGTGGTTCAGATATACAACAGAATACTACTCAGCCATAAAAAAGAATGAAATTGGATCATTTGCAGAGAGGTGGCTGGACCTCTAGACTGTCATACAGAGTGAAGTAAGTCAGAAAGAGAAAAACAGATACCATGCTTAATGTGTGTATGTGGGATCTAACAAGGCGGTGCAGATGAACCTGTTTGCACAGCAGGAATAGAGACAGAAGTGAGGAATGATGTGGGCCCTGGGGTGGGGGACAAACTAAGAAGGTAGTGTTGACATCTATACTCTACCAGGAGTAAAATGGCTAGCTAGTGTGAAGCTGCTGTATATGGCACAGGGAGCTCATCTCGGTGGTTTGTGATGCTCTAGAGGAGTGAGATGGGGGTGGTGGGATGGAGTTCCAAGAGGGAGGGATATATGTATACATATGGTTGATTGACATTGTTGTTCGGCAGAAACTAAAACAGTATTGTAAAAGCATTTATCCTCTGATTTTTGAAAAAAAAAAAAAAAAAAAAAAAAAAAAAAAAGGATGGGAAGCTAGAGGTAGGGATGGTGCTGTATTTGTTGTTGTTGTTGTTCAGCCACTAAGTTGTGTCCGACTCTTTGCCACCCTGTGGACTGCAGCATGCCAGGCTTTCCTGTCCTTTACTATCTCCTTGAGTTTGCTTAAACTCATGCCCATTGAGTCGGCTCCTTGCATCAGGTGGTCGGAATATTGGAGCTTCAGCTTCAGCATCAGTCCTTTCAATGAATGTTCAGGTTGATTTGTTTTAGGATGGACTGACTTGACCTCCTTGCTGTCCAAGGGACTCTCAAGGGTCTTCTCCAATACCACAGTTTGAAAGCACCATTCTTCGGTGCTCAGCTTTCTTTATGGGCCAACTTTCTCATATGTANCAATGAATGTTCAGGTTGATTTGTTTTAGGATGGACTGACTTGACCTCCTTGCTGTCCAAGGGACTCTCAAGGGTCTTCTCCAATACCACAGTTTGAAAGCACCATTCTTCGGTGCTCAGCTTTCTTTATGGGCCAACTTTCTCATATGTACATGACTTCTGGAAAAACAATAGCTTTGGCTATATAGACCTTTGTCAGCAAAGTGATGTCTCTGCTTTGTAATATGCTGTCTAGGTTTGTCATAGCATTTCTTCCGAGGAGCAAGTGTCTTAATTTCGTGACTGCAGTCACCATCCTCAGTGATTTTGGAGCCCAGGAAAATAAAGTCTGTCACTGTTTCCATTGTTTCCCCATCTATTTTACAAAGAGTTAAAGCAAATAGAATAAAGACACAGGCCTATTATCCAAGTGAGCAAAGCCTTGAGCCTTGGGAGGTATCCTGGAGCTTTCCAAGAAAGAAGCAGCAGGACCCTTTCCCAACAAATGACAGGGNTCCCCATCTATTTTACAAAGAGTTAAAGCAAATAGAATAAAGACACAGGCCTATTATCCAAGTGAGCAAAGCCTTGAGCCTTGGGAGGTATCCTGGAGCTTTCCAAGAAAGAAGCAGCAGGACCCTTTCCCAACAAATGACAGGGTATGGAGAAGCTTTGCTTGGCTTGGTCCAAGGAACCAGTTGAGTCCATGGTAGAGATGCCAAGTTGAGCAAATAAAAACACAGGATGCCCAGTTAAATTTGAATTTCAGATGAACAGCAAATAATTTTTTTAGAATAAGCATGTCCTAGGCAGTATTCGAGATTTGCTTACCCTAGAAAATGACGCATTGTTTATCTGAAATTCAAATTTAACTGGATACCCTGAGTTTTATCTGGCAACCTGGTCTTCAGGCATCTCAGGATGGAAGATATGGAGGAGGCCCTGAGGGTTTGGATGTCCCAGGGGGAGCCACCTTGGCAAGAAGGTGGCCAGGGGTTTTCTGGGTTGTCATTCCCAATCCTGAAGACAGATTTGCAATTTTTATCATTATAGCACAAATGAAAGCATGTCATGTTACATAATTTATAGGGCTAATTTATTCATACATTCACTTTTAATTCAGTCACAAATATTTAATAGGCTCTAGGCTCTGAGATGTGTATAAGAGACAGCTTCCAATNTTTAATTAAGGGAAAATGGCTTTACTCTGTTGGGTTGGTTTCCTCCATACAACAATGCAAATCAGCCGTTATTCTACAGATAGCCCCTCCCTCTTGAACGTCCTCTCCCCACTACACCACCATCCCACCCCTCTAGGTCATCACAGAGCACCAGGCTGGGTTCCCTGTGTTATACAGCAACTTCCAGCAACTGTCTATTCCACATGATTGGGTGTGTGCATCATCACTGCTTGCTGCATCTGTCCCAGCCTCTTCTTTCCCCGCTGTACCCACAAGTCTGTTCTCTACAGATAAATGGATAAAGATGTGGTACATACACACCATGGAATATTACTCAGCCATAAAAATGAACAAATCTGAATCAGTGGCAGTGAGGTGGATGAACCTATAGCCTGTTATATAGAGTAAAGTAAGACAGAAAGAGAAAAACAAGTATCATATATTAACTAACACATATATATAGAATCTAGAAAAATGGTACTGATGAACTTACTTGCAGGGAAGGAATGGAGATGCAGACGTAGAAAATGGACTTGATTTTCTGTCCTTTAGAGTAGAGAATACTCCTTGAAGTACTTCTTAATATTTGTTTTTAAAAACAAAAGGCTTTTAACAAAATCTGCAAATATAGACTAGACCATGAGCTGGCTTACACAAGCAAGTGTTTCTTATTTATTTTTATTGAGATACAGTTGATTTACATTACTAATTCCTGTTTTACAGCAAAATGATTTGGTTGTAAACATACATACATTCTTTTCCAATATGGTTTACCAGAGGATTTTTTTTTTTTTTGTGGTGGTGTAGTCGCTAAGTCATGTCCCCATGGACTGTAGCCTGCCAGGCTCCTTTGTCCATGGGATTTTCCAGGCAAGAATACTGGAGTGGATTGCCATTTCCTTCTCCAGGGTATCTTCCCAACCCAGGAATCAAACCCAGGTCTCCTGCATTGCAGGCAGATTCTTAACGACTGAGCTATGAGGGAAGCAATGGAAGATAATCACTTTACAGCATCGTGTCAGTTTCTGCTGTGCAACAAATAATTTTAAACACAGGGTGGGAAGGATGGTTAATGATCCAAGCCCAGGGCTAGTCAAATTTATTCTTCTTGGTAAAAAACAATGTAGAATCATTTAAAAATATATTTATTTATTTTATTTTATTTATCTGGCTGTGCCAGGTCTTAGCTGTGGCATGTGGGATCTTTAATTGTGGCATGTGAACTCTTAGCTGTGGCATGTGGGATTGAGTTCCCTGACCAGGGATTAAACCCCTACTTTGCAAGTGCAGAGTCTTACCACTGGACTACTAGGGAAATCCCTAGTATCACTGATGTGAGTGTGAATTCTGATGGCGTCTGACAAGTTGAGTGGTGTAAGGCCAGTTCCCATGCCTCTCTGAGGCTGTTTCATCATCTATAAAATGTGACTCATAGCCCCTACTTTGCAGACTTGGCAATTTTTCAGTTGCAGAAAGTTGTCAGCAGATGCTAACTTCTTCCTTACCCAGAATCCTCGCTTCTCAGAAGCCAGTCTTCTGGTGCGGGCCAACGTGAAGAGCTGTTTCATGGAGCACCAGTCAGGGAAGGAGATGAGCCGGCTGTGTTCCCTGAAGAGTTTCCTATGAGGGATGATTTCTGTACTCAGCTCATCCACACCCAGCCTTCTCTTCACTTTCCCTTTTCTTGGCCATCTTTTGGGTCCCTTATGCCCCCTCCATAGACACTCAGCAAAGAGAGAAATCAATAAATCAATGCTGCTGTGTTTTAGCCAAAGGGACATTTCAGTGGGCAGGAATTTGATCTGTTTGCCTGCGTATTTTGGACTGAGTGTGTGTGTGTGTGTATGTCTGTGTGCGCGCACCAAGTCACTTCAGTCATGTCTGACTCTTCCATGGGATTTTCCAGGCAAGAACCCTGGAATGGCTTGGCATGCCCTCCTCCAGGGGATCTTCTTGACCCAGGGATTGGATCCAAGTCTCTTATGTCTCTTGCATTTACAGGTGGGTTCTTTACCACTAGCACCATCTTGGACTGTGTGGGATTCCCTTTTAGACTCTCATCTTCACCTCCATCTCAAGCTGTGTGAACTTCCCTGACTTCTGCTGACGCTCTCGTCCCAATGAAACAGGGGCTGGAACTCGCACCTCTGGTGGGATCACCCACTCTGATGGGGGGAGGAGTCAGCACCCCAGCCATGTCCCCTCGCAGGGCGGGCGGAATGGCTGGCGTCTCTGACTGTCTGGTGCATGCCTTCCTGGCACTCAGCTCTCAGGATAGGGCCTCCCGTGAGCTGGTGGAGCCCAGTGCAGGCTTGGACTCGGGCTGAACAAGAGTAGTAGGGGTGGGGATTCTGTGGCGTGCCCCCTCCTGCCTAGCCTGGGGCTCCCCACCCTGTGCTCTCATCCCAACTATTTGGTGGTTTCTGAGCAGTCATTCTTCACCCTGCGTGTGTTTCCTCCACTTTCTTTTTCTTTAATATTTGTTCACTTGGCTGTGCTGGGCCTTAGGCACACATGATCTTTAGTTGTGGCACGTGCAATCTTTCAGTTGCAGCCTGTGAACTCTTGATTGCAGCATGTGGGATCTAGTTCTCTGACCAGGGATCCAACCTGGGCCCCCTGTGCTGGGGGCTCGGAGTCCCTACCTTCTTGCCAGGCTCTGACTGTTTCTTCACCACTCACCTGTCATATGCCAGGTCCCTTCAGTAGAGTCTGACTCTTTGCGACCACATGGACTGTAGCCCGCCAGGCTCCTCTGTCCATGGGATTCTCCAGGCAAGAGTACTGGAGTGAGTTGCCATTTCCTTCTCCAGGGGACCTTCCTGACCCAGGGATTGAACCTGCGTCTCATGTCTCCTGCATTGGCAGGTGGGTTCTTTACTGCTAGTGCCACCTGGTGCTAGCATCTTGGTGATGCCTTTGCCACTTCCTTCCTGGCATCCTGCTTGGGGGAGGCAGCTGGCTCGCTCTCGAGACTCCTTGGTGCCAAATCCTACCTTTTCTTGGTGTTCATAGCGTGCATTATGGGAGTCTGCTGAGCCCTTAAAGGAAAGGCTATCACCTCATCAATAGGAGCCCTCTCTTCTCTGCGTTTCTCGCCCTTGCTCATCTCCCCTACTGTGCTCATCCCTCTGGGGCTTTCCCCATCTCTAGATGGGCTGGTGCAGTTACCTCATACCAACTGTCCAAACCAACCACCTGAGTGTCCATCTGGAATCAGATCTGACTGTGCTGCTCCTCCCAGAGGCTTTCGGGGGCTCCCTGCTACCCACAGGAGGCTGCATCAGCCCAAGTAAGGTAGGCTGACCCTAAGACAGAGAACTGAGTGCCAGTAGTTCATTTGGGGGATGACAAGAACACAGGAGGAGAGCTGGGGACCTGAGACGGGGAAGGGGAGGATGTGCCTGTGAGTAGATCACCTGTGGGGCACCTGAGGGACTGTAGTGTGTGCCATAGAATTGTTACTAAAAAGGCTATAAACCCATGTTTTCTCCCCAAATCCCCGTTGGCTATTGGCTGAGTATATTCCCGGGGGTGGAAATTACCTGCCTTGTACAGTGCCTAGTGGTCTCCACCGGCCTTGTGGGCAGAGCGCGCAGGTATGTGCGGGGAGAGACTCTACGTGGAACCGCAGGGGCTGAGGGCAGCGGCGGGGCTGCTAACAGGATTCCCCACAGCCTAGCTCCCAAGACCTCATATGATGCGACCATTTCCAGACTTCCTAGCTCCTCTACCTGCACCAATGCCTGGGCTGCTATAGGTTCCTGCAGAGCTCAACTGGTTATTTTTTGCCTTCATGCTGTTGCTCATGACATACCTTCTGCCTTCTCTCACGTCTTCATCTGGTTAACATCTCCATTTTATCCAGATTCATCATCACCTCCTCCAGAAGTACTTTTTTTTTTTTTAAATGTGCTTTCAACTATGGTTTATTATAGGCTATTGAATATAGTTCCCTGAGCTATATAGTAGGACCTTATTGTTCATCCATTCTATATATAATCGTTTGCTAATCCCAAACCCCCAATCCATCCCTACCCCACCCCCTCACTCACTTAGCAACCACACATCTGTTTTCTTTGAGTCTGTTTCTGTTTTGTGGATGAGTTCATTTATATCATGTTTTAGATTCCACATATAAGTGGTATCATGGAATAGTTGTCTTTCTCTACCTACTTCACTTGATATGATTATCTGTAGGTACATCCACTTTGCTGCACATGGCATTATTTCATTCATTTTTATGGCTGAGTAGTATTCCACTGTATATATGTGCCACTTCTTTATCCCTTCATCTGTTGATAGACATTGAGGTTGTTTTTGTGTCTTGGACGTTTTGAACAGTGCTGCAGTGAACACTGCGGTGCAGGGATCTTTTTGAATTATGCTTTTCTCTTGATATGTGAACAAGAGTGGGATTGCTGGATCATATGGTAACTCTGTGTTCAGTTATTTAAGGAAAGTCCATACTGTCCCCCATAGTGACTACATCAGTTTTCATTCCAACCAACAGCCTGGGAGGAGGATTCCCTTTTCCAGGAAGCCCTTCTTGATGAACTGCTTCCCCAGCTTGATTTAGATTCCCTTTTTGTAGCAGCTTGCATGCATCTGCCTCCCTTATCAGACCTTGGGATCTATAGCACATGCATCCATCTGATTCCTCTTCGAGTCTCTTGTAATGAGTGACTATGTGGCCCAGAGCATAGTAGGCCCTTACTAAATAATGTGTCGAACTGAACTGTTCATCTGTGGTTCATTGTTTAGCACACAGTTGAGACTCTATACTTGTGTCCTGAGTTGAATTAATCTTTGCCACACTTCCACTTTTCTTTCTTTCATTTTTTTTTTTTTTTGCTACACCATGTGACTAGTGGGGTCTTAGTTCCCTGAACAGGGATTGAACGCATGCCCTCTACAGTGGAAATACAGAGTCCTAAACCACTGGACCACTAGGAAGCTCCCTTGCCCCTCCCATGCACCCCTCCCCCACTGTCAACACTTCTGTTCAGAAGCAGAAAGGGAATAAACATGAGTTCTTCCCCTACTCCAGGGTGCTTTTCTACTCAGAGAGATTAAACTGAAATTGGTGACTGAGGAGAGGCCCAGAAGCCATAGGAGACAGAAGGCATCAGGGAAACACACACACACACACACTCTCTCTCTCTCTCTCTCTCTCTCTCATGTTGGGGAAACACACACACACACACACACACACACACACGTGTGCATGTGCAGAGAAATGTAGACAGATTCCTTCCATCCCCCTACACACAGAGAACTCAACGGACAGATCGAGAGGGATCGGGCCCATGTTGTTGTTGTTTAACTTCTAAGTCTGATTCTTTGTGACTCTATGGACTGACTGCGGCACGCCAGGTTTCCCAGTCTTCACTGTCTCCCGGAGTTTGCTCAAACTCATGTCCATGAGTCGGTGATACCATCCAACTGTCTCATCCTCTGTCGGCCCCTTCTCCTCTTGCCCTCAATCTTTCTTAGCCTCAGGGTCTTTTACAGTGAGTTGGCCCATGAGAAAGGGAGAAATGGACTGACAGACAAGAATGAATGGAAGGAAAGACAAAAGAGAGATAGAAAAAGAGAACAGAAGGTAGAGGAGGGAAGGAGAAAATTAGGGCCAATAGCGTGCTAATTGGGAAAGCAGTGAGTAAAAACCCAACAAGGAAGGCTTCCCACCATTCAGGGAAGCAGAGATGGAGGCTGGGGCCGTAGCTGTGAGTTCTTCATCCTCATGGCTGACCTAGGGGTGCAGGTAGGTGCAGGGGGTGAGACACGCCAGGGGCCCTCAGGAGCCACATGCCCTTGGTGCCATGGGCATGGTGGCACCTCCTTCAGTGGCGGGTGGTTGTGCTGTGCCCAGGGCCTTCTCTGCACCTTCTTTCAGAGGCTCAAATCCACAAGGAATAAGCAGAGGGAGGTGGCAGCTGCCACATGTCTGCCCTTGGCCTCGTGCTGTTGGATTTGTGGTGTCTCATGAAAGAATAATCACCTACATCAATTTTTAAAGCTGCCTAATGCTTCACTCAGCCCAGCTGTCTAGAAGTTTGCAAAGCAGGCAGGCAGCACAGCTCCCTGCGAGAAAGCCCAGAGACATGACTGGGTAGGTCCATGGATGTCGTTGCCGTGGCCCTGGGTGGTTCCTGGCTGTTATCATGGAGTTGGGGAGGGCAGAGAAGTGGTCCCACCCATTGTCTGGGTCAGAGGGTAGGAGCTGAGAGACCAGAACCTCATGAGGACTGAAGGCCCATATCCTAGCAACCATTCCCATTTCTGGCCATTCCGGAAGCTCACTTAGTTATTGCCTTAATAATTTTTTATCAAGATAACAAGTCTTTATAACAACATTTCTCTGTTAGAATACTGGAGTGGTCTCTGTCTCCTGACAGGAACCTGGCGCATGCTTACATGGAATTCTTGGGAAGCGATGTCAGATCAGAGTGTCTATTACTTGTGGAGAAAATCCACAATGTTCCACTAAGGAGTATTACCTTGTTTTATTACTGCTATTTTGATCACTAAGGCTATAGCAGCAGCTGCTGCTCGGGTGATAACAATTCCTCACGTACCAACAGCATCTCATGGTTCACAAACCTTGCTGGCCCCCTTTCCTCTCTTTGTTTTCCATGATAGTTCTGTGTGCTAAGAAATGTTATGTGCAGCAACTTCTGGGAAGGACAGTGACTTGCCCACAGTCATAGCTAGTCGCAGATGACTGGGTTCCAAAGTAATTTTTTTTTTTTTAATAACCAAGAGAATGTTTTGTATTTTTTTTGTATTTTTTTGTATTTTATTTTTTAAATTTTTACTTTATTCTACTTTGCAATACTGTATTGGTTTTGCCATACATTGACATTCCAGTTCTTTTTACCTTCCAGTTTTTCTTGAGTTGAATTCACCTGCAGGCAAGCAAAAGTTACCTTCCTTTTCTTTTTGGCTTCCTACCTGGCCTCCCCAGCTGTCCGCTGTCTAAGCTTTTGAACATTATCTAGCTTTCCTGGATGAAAATGGACACAGGGATGCTTGGTCTAGGGGAATAGTCTCTCTGGATCCTGTCCATTCAGCCAGACATCTCCTTAATGCTGGCAGGTCTCACATTTCCAGTGAGTTTGCATTTAAACTAAAAGCTTTCTAGAACCTTGGGCTTAGACCTGGTGCACTTAAAAGGCACTTCCCAGAACACTCAATTTTATTAATACCGTAAAACAATCTACATTAAATAGCTGGATCATTTCACATTCAGAAGCCATCTCCAATTTGAACTGCTTTATTTGGATGGTGCCTAAATATTCCTGTAAATGATGTTGCTGGCCACACTGAGGGAGCATGCTGGAAAGATGGAGGCCCCTCATTCTTTCTTCCCTTCCTCCCTCCTTCCCTTCTTCCCTCTCTTTCATTCTCTGTCTCTCTCCCTCTCTCCCTCTATCTTTCTTTTTCTTTCTGCTTTATTGTGATAGAAGTGATATAAAAAATGCACATATTTAGAGTATGCAAGTTGATGAGTTTGCACATATGATACACCCTGTGATAGCGTTACTACCAAAAAGTAAGATGTGTGTTTGAAAGATTTGTTCTCTTGTGTTTCTTTGAGTCTCTTTGCTTTTCTGTTGTTGTAGGAATGCTTAACATGAAATCTACTCTCGTAAATTTTTAAGTGCACAACACAGTATGTTATTTGTTGGCACTATGTTGCCCAGAAATCTCTGGAACATGGTCATCTTGTATAACTTTAACTTTGTACCATTGAACAACAACTCCCCATTTCCCCCTTCCCCTGTCCTCTGGAAATCACCATTCTATATAGCTATTCATTTTCTTACATTTTTGTGGGTCGGCTGAGCTCAGCTGGGAAGTTCTTCTGCTTTACATGGTGTTGGCTGGGGTCACCATGTGTCTTTGTTCAGCTGGGAGTTAAGCTGCAGCCAGCATGTCCACGGTAGGCTCCCTAATGTGTCTGGTGCCTCAGCTCAGGCATCTAGAGAGGCTGGCAGCTGGCGAGGGCTCACTCTCCAGGTGTTCACTCATCATTTCTTCACACAGCTCTTGGATCCTAAGAGAATGAAAATGGAGACCATCAGCTCTCTTGAGGCCTGGACTCCAGAGTTCGTATAACATTACTTTTGTTGTGGTATAATGGTTGGAAGATGTCCCAGGGCCAGACTCAAGGTTAAAGGAAATAGAATGCCCCTCTTGATAGGAGGAGTGCCATCTGGGATGGGCAGACAGCTGGCTGTCATCACTGCAGACAGCTGACCCTAGCTGCACACTTATCCTTCTGCTCCATGTGGAAGGCAAGTTTCATTTCAACCAAGTAGCATCTGAGGTCATCCAAGAAAACGAAAGGGACTGCGCAGGAGGTCTGAAGGCTTTACCAACACTCAGAGGCTATGTTCCCACTGAAAGCCATGACATTTTTGCCAGAGAATCTGCCAGTCCCCGCTCGAGGAAAAGCAAGTAAAAGCAGCTTGCTTGGCTCTCGACAGCACAGTTTATTTATTTCTGAGAAGTCAGCTGGAAACGGAACACCATACAATGTGAAAACATGTCTTTAAATGTGGTGCACTTAAATCCAAAGGCAGGTAATGAATTTTGCTTCATCAGTAAAGCTTCAATCTCTTTGATGAGCACTTGCAACAAAAACAGAAAACAGAAGGCATAAAATTACCATGGTGATGGCTAATTGTGGTGAGTCTGCTTCAGTTCACAGAACTGCAAATAACATTCCAATAGGCTAAAGTGCTAATATACAGAAAGGATTGTTCTGCTTAAAATGTTGTGAAAATCACAGTCTGCTCTGATTAAGATAACATTAAAAATATTAGCAAATTGAGCATTGTTTAACAGTGAATAGGAAAAGAAAATCATTTTCACCCAAAGTTATTTGGGAATCTGATTTATGAAGATGGTGTGAGGGGCTGGAATGTGGTTGATATTTGCTCTGTTCTGGAGAGAAATTCGAAACATAGTATGGATCTTTGGGGTCCTCTTAGCTCCCTCTCAGCAGCTCTTTTTACGATGGCATCCTCTTTCCCAGATGCCCAGACATCTCCTCAGTAACTGGCATCATTAGGGGAACAAGAGGAAAAACAAAGAGACAGACCCTACCTGTCAGGAGAAATGCCAGCCTGAACTTTGCTGTTGTGCCCAGGAGGCCTTGACACCTGCCAACTTTGGGCAAACAATTTCCCTCTGCGAAGCTGGTAAGAGCTGAAACACAAATAACACTCTCACCAGTAGTTACAGAAAGTATTGTTCTGTTGAGAAGGCTGTGAAAAATAGTCAGCTCCATGAGACTTGATCTCTTCCTTTGTAAAATGGGGAGACTATGTACCTTGAATAGATAAGTGGGTATCAAGTGTCCAGTACATAACTATAGTTTAAGGTCAATGATATTGGAAAAGGCCAGTGTACGTGAAGTAATGGAAGAGTGAGGGAGGCCCTATAGTACTGTGCCCACTTATAGTTTAGATTTTAAGTTCTGGAAAGATTTAGGGACTTTCCTGGAGGCCCAGTGGTTAGGACCTTGCCTTCCTGTGCAGGGGGTGTGGGTTCGATCCCTGATGGGGGAACTAAGCCTTTTCAGCCACATGCCTTGAGGCTGAAAAACCAAAGCATAAAACAGAAGCAATATTGTAATGAAGTCAATAAAGAATTTAAATATGGTCCTCATGAAAAAAATTATCAAAATAAATTTAGAAAAGAAGAGGCTTGAGCTGGGCTTGACAGGCGGCAGAGAGGATGCTCTTAGAAGGTACCTTTGGAGGGGAGACTTGGGGATAGAATACAGCACACTGGTGGGCAATGGAGGGACTTTAATGATTTGTATGAATGAAATGGAGACTCATGTTGGGGTCTGGGACCAGGAAACCCAGACCCAGGAGTCTACCTAACAAGGAGACTTCACTCCGAACACCCTTAGGAGACTGCATCTCTTCTCAGCTCTTTAAGATTTGTGTGATGTTACCTCCTGCCCCACTCCTGCACCAAATCCATTTCAGTTTCCTTTTTTCTCTCTTTTTTCCAAACCACTCTCTCATCTTGACTCTGTAGTGGGCCATTTATTTCCAAGTGCAATTAAAGGACTGGGCCAGAAAATAAATAGAGCACATCTTGCCAGCTCTACCTGCAAATGCATTGCATTTGTTTAACTGTGACTCCGATTTGGAATGACCTGGAAAGGAAGGGGTGACAGTGATTGGGTGGTGGCAGAGCCATCCGTTACCTTGCTGGGAGCCAGGAAAGGGAGCCAGTGGAACTCTTTGTGGAAGGATGAACCATGAAGCAAACAGTAATTCGAGATGAATACTTGTTCTTCATGCCTGGGTTGTGATTTACAAGTGTTTCGAATGCTCTCACAGCCAGGAACTCATGTAATTTTTAGGACAACCCTATGAGGTTGTGAAAGTAAATGGTGTCCTTATTTTACACACAAGGGAGCTGAAATGGGAAGAAAAAGAGGGCTCGCCCAAAGTTCCACAGCAGGCAGACGGCTGAGGGAAATGGAGATTCAGCACATCTGTTACCTCACCCATCCCATGCCTGTTGGGTGTTTACTGGCCCCCTGCCTCCCTGTCCTGGTGGTGGGCCAGAAGACGCTGCATTAGAGGTGGAGTAATTGGGAAACCAGTCAGAAGGCTTAAAAAAAAAAGTTTATTTATTTGGCTGAGCTGGGTCTTAGTTGCGGCACTCGGGATCTTTGATCATTGTTGTGGCATTAGAACTCTTAGTTGTATCATGTGGGAGCTATTTCCCTGACCAGGGATTGAACCTGGGCCCCCTGCATTGGGAGCTCAGAATCTTAGCCACTGGACCACCAGGGAAGTCCTCAGAGGCTTTTCTGGTGACCCAGACGTGAGGTGAGGAGGGCCCATGGGATTCTAGATCTTCACTTTCTCCCACGAGCCCTCTGGGCACTGTTTCCTCAGCCCCCTCCCTCCGTTTTGCCCCCTCCTTATGCATCAACATCTCTCAGTGTTTGCTGCTGTCTCTAGTTTCTTCTCAGTCTCCATGGGTGATGCCACCTCCAGCCTGGCTTCTATCTTCAATTCCAGATTCACATCCTCAGCTGGACACATCTCCCAAGCTCAAGATCCATTCAAGATACTTGCATAACTCACAAATCTCACCCTTTCTCTTATGAATCATATAGTATCCCTGATTCCTTCTCTCTCCTGAATTCTAGCTCTCCCTCTCCAGTGAATCCTTCTCATTAATGTTTAAAATGCTCAAATTTCTCCTACTAAAACTAAGACGTCTAGGACCTGTTATATAGCACAGGGGATGATACTCAATATCTGGTAATAATCTAATAATCCTGGTCTCCCCACCTAAGTGAGTGGCCTGACTAACCACCAGTTGCTCCACTAGAAATCTCTGTGTCATCGTTGATTCTCCGCTTTCCACCACATGTGTGTGTTAGTCACTCAGTCGTGTCCAACTCTTTGTGACCCTGTGGATTGTAGCCCACCAAGCATCTCTGTCCGTGGAATTATTCAGGCAAGAATACTGGAGTGGGTAGTCATTCCCACCTCCAGGGGATCTTCCTGACTCAGGAATCGAATCTAGGTCTCCCGCATTGCAGGCAGATTCTTCACTGTCTGAGCCACCAGCGAAGCCAAGTCCCATCTCCTTAATAGCTTTTGGCTATATGCTCTTCTTCTGGACCCCACTTTACCTATCTGACTCAAGAGATTCTTTTGTTGGAAGCCTGCCACCAGTTTCTAATTTGCGTTCCTGATTCTGACCTCTTGTTCCTTTCCCTTCTTACAATACTAATAGCCATATTGTTTCCTTTTCAAAGTTTCCATGGTCTTCCATTTGGGTGAAATATCAAATCTAAAACTCTTAGCATTCCTCTCATGCAGATCATTGCTAACAAGTCCCATTTCCTCTTCCTCTTTTGCTCTCCCCCCTCTCTGTTCCTGACACAATGATGCTCTTCCTATGGTCCTCCAATGTTGCTAGGCTTGCTTGGGCCACTGTATTTTTATTAAAGCTATCGTTTTTTCCAGTAGCCATGTATGGATGTGAGAGCTGGACCATAAGGAAGGCTGAGTGCCAAAGAATTGATGCTTCAAACTATGGTGCTGGAGAAGACTCTTGAGAATCCCTTGGACTGCAAGGAGATCAAACCAGTCAATTTTAAAGGAAATCAACCTGAATAGTCATTGGAAGGACTGAAGCTAAAGCTAAAGCTTCAATACTTTGGTCACTTGATGCAAAGAGCTGACTCATTTGAGAAGACCCTGATGCTGGGAAAGATTGAGGGCAGGAGGAGAAGGGGGTGGCAGAGGATGAGATGATTAGATAGCATCATCGACTCAATGGACATGAGTTTGAGCAAACTCTGGGAGATAGTGAAGGACAGAGGAGCCTGGGATGCTGCAGTCCGTGGGGTCACAAAGTTGGACACAACTTAGCAACTGAACAACAGCTTCATTCTTCCTGGGGTGACCTTCTTGTCCACCTGCAAACATTCCTCTATCCTTCTAGCTGAGTTTCCTCACATCACCTCCTTCTCCTGGGGAGCTTTTTTGTCCCCCCACCCCAACTCCCACTCCATAGGCATATTGCACAGTACCTCTTTTCAGTTCCTCCAAACACTTTATATACCTGTTTTAAAATGAGTACTTATTTCTGAGTTTGAATTCCCAGTAGAAGGGTATCAGCAATGCTTAGTACAGTTATGCCTGATTGGCATTCAATCAGTGATTTTTTAAAATATTTTTTTGACATGGCCCATTTGGAAAGACTTCATTGAATCGGTTACAATATTGCTTCTGTTGTTTATGTTGGTTTTTTTTGGCCATGAAGCATGTGGGATCCTATCTCTCTGACCAGGGATCAAACCCACACCTCCTGGATTAGGAGGTGAAGTCTTAAGAGGTGGAGTAAGGGAAGTTCCAGTGATTTTTAAATATATGGATATGTTTTCCTCAAATGAAGTCATTGGTTGTGGGCTAGAGGAACTCACCCACTTAAGGCTAATTTGTGTAAACAGGGTTTGTGGAAAGGTTCCTGGGAAATCCCATGAAACTGAACTGTTGGTGGGTCAGCTGGGCTTTGCAATCTCTTAGAAGTCATCAAGCAGCTGCTTTCTCTTTTTCTGGAGCTTCATTCCCCCTTTTTTTTTTTTTAAACTAGGGCACTAAACTTTCATTCTGAATTTATCTCTGGCCATGTTAATAAAATGCAACAAATATTCACCAAATAGTCTTACTCCTGTCATCAGCTGTGCAATACATACAGTGTCATAGAACTGGCCACTAGAATTAAGACCCATTAGAGCATCGTTTAGTTTAAGTGGCGACACCAGCATCTCACAGAAATTTTTACGTACATGTATACACAGTCCACATGCAACCATTTTCACATGTGGAGCTTTGTTCATTCTCATCTGCTCCTATGTGCACATCTTTTCTCATGTCCTTGACAAGTCTGAAAGTCTCTGAAGCTCCATAACTGACCTGCACCCAATTTGGGTCATCGTCTGTCCTTGTCACATGCCACAGTTCCAACTTCTGGGACCTTCAACAGTCCCTGTATCTCACTCCAGATTGTCTAGAAAAGTTGTTGGTTCCTGGCCAGCCAGTGGCGTGGCTAGCTTTGTATTGGTTCTGTTCAAAGTCTCTTGGCCTGAAGCTGTCTGTTGGCATGAAGCCTCTGAGAAGGGATGTGCGAGGGGCAGGAAAATTGATTGGCTATGAAAACTGGAGCAGAATCCTAGTTTCGTGACTTGCTTATCAGGACCACTGCAGCTTTGAGGGATGTGGATAGCTGAAGCCACAGACAGTCAGTGCTCCAAGCCTTCAGAGTGTCAGAGTCTGATGTTGACCTTGGCCCTACACCAACTCCAGCTGCTTCATCCTATCTCTAGCCTTAAGGTCTTTCAGCCCAGCAAAACAGCCTCTCATATGACATCCAGTAGAAACCAACTGGTAACTCAACAAAGGTGTGGCTGGACTTTCAGGTATTCCTTTGAACTGGGTTTACTTATCCAAAAGTGATTCTGGGAAGACAGCATGCTTTGTCCTTTCGTAAAATTAAAAAAAATATTTATTTATTTTGCCGCACCGGGTCTTAAGAGCAGCCTGTGGGATCTTTAGTTGCGGCATGTGAACTCTAAGTTAAGGCATGTGAACTCTAAGTTAAGGCATGTGGGAATTAGTTCCCTGACCAGGGATCAAACACAGGCCCCCTGCGTTGGGAGTATGGAATCTTAGCCACTGGACCACCAGAGAATCTCAGTGTGCTTTGTCCTGAACTGTCATTTCTGGCAGAAGTAGCTCTAAATACAGATACAAGAAGGGGCTTCACTCTCTGGCTGGACCTTGCATTCTCCAACCTTTCCCCAGGGAGTCACTTTTCTGGATTTTAAAGTATCAAGAAGTGGCATGGAGTAGAAAGACCATAGCTGTGGAGTCTGTTTCTCTTTTACTGAGAATCTTTGCATACCTCTATTTTTTCTTCTCTGATTATGCAGAGTAATTTCCTAGGGAACACATTTAGAGAGTTGAGTTTTCTAGGTCCATTTTAGGCTTCTGGTGCAAACAAATCCTGGGACATCTCATTTATTGCCTCCAGCCAGTAAGCAAGTGTGTCTTTTGACTCAGGGCATCCTGAGCCTCTAGACTATCAGATAAGGACACACACACACACACACACA
>SJYV01038288.1:1358431-1430291 GCA_006410875.1 Neotragus pygmaeus
TGTCTGTGTTACACACAGTAGCGTATATATGGCAATGCTGCTCTCTCAGCTTGTCCCACCTTCTCCTTCCCCTGGAAGCAGACTCTTGAATGGCGAGTTGCATAGAGATTTATTGGGCAGAGCTCTTGGAACCCGTACGTGTGGGGAACTGAGAAAGCCATGACTAGGCAAAGAAAGATGCTCACATCTGAAGGGGTTGCAAACTGAAGCCTTGCCTAATCCTACAGGAAGCTCTAGAAGCCTTCAAAGTGGTCTCCATATTGAAGCAAAGAGTCCATGGCGTTGTATCTCTCTATTAGCGGGGCATTGGTTATGAGCCACTGTCTGGAAGGAGACGTAACTTTGATGAAGTGTTTCATTGTGGCCGAGAGCAATTCCAGGTGAGCAATTCCAGCTCTGAGCAATCAGCAGCCAGCACTCTGGCAGCAGGGGAAATGAGTGGCTTTGCTTGAAAAGGATAGCTGGACAGCACATCACAGGACCACTAAACAACTAACATGGCCCTGCAAGCTCAGGACAGAACCTTCTTAGTATTTCAGAGGGAGAGATTTTCCTTTCAGGTGCTGTTTGTGAAAAGGGAATTTCATTGCTCAGCCTGGGTTCTTACTGCCCTTGTGATGGAGGAAGTGAAGTCATGTGATTGATGCACCATATGAGGGAGAGAAAATCCCCAAGGGGAATACAGATACATAGATGTAAAGGGACAAAAAAGGAATGAATTATAGCCTTCAAAATCTTATTGTTCTGAAGGATGAGAAAGCATATCCACAAGTGATGAGTAATAGCACAAAAGATTTTATGGCAATACTTCTAAAAAGTATGACCAAGGGTCACTTAGACTTCTTGTTTTATTGGTTAAGATGGAGAAGGGAAATTTGATTCTAATTTGCAATTGCACTTACTTCTAAATCTTTATTATATGTTTTAATTGTGAAGATAATTCTACATATACCATATGTGCAGGCTGGTTTTGAGTTGGTAATGCTATCTAACCATCTCATCCTCTGCCGCCCCCTTGTTCTTTTACCTTCAGTCTTTCCCACATCAGGGTCTTTTCCAATGAGTTGGCCCTTTGAATCAGGTGTCCAAAGTATTGGAGCTTCAGCTTCAGCAACAGTACTGCAATGAATATTCAGAGTTGATTTCTTTCAGGATTGAGTCTTCTCCAGTACCGCAATTGGAAAGCATCAGTTCTTCAGTGCTCAGCCTTCTTTATGGTCCAACTATCACATCCATACATAACTATTAGAAAAGCCATATCTTTGACTTGATGGACCTTTGTTCGCAAAGTGATATCTCTGCCTTTTAATATGCTGTCTGGGTTTGTCATAACTTTCTCTCTAAGGAGCAAGCATCTTTAAATTTCATGACTGTAGTCACCATATGCAGTGATTTTGGAGTCCAAGAAAATAAAATCTGTAACTGCTTCCACTTTCCCCTTTTATTTGCCATGAAGTGATGAGACTGGATGCCATGATCTTAGTTTTTTAAATGTTGAGTTTCAAGCCAGCTTATTCACTCGTCTCTTTCACCTTCATCAAGAAGTCACTCAGTCGTGTCTGACTCTTTTTGACCCCATGGACTGTAGCCTACCAGGCTCCTCCATCCATGGGATTTTCCAGGCAAGAAAACTGGAGTGGGTTACCATTTCCTTCTCCACACACTTTCTTTCTTTCAACTTCATCAAAAGCTCTTTATTTCCTCCTCACTTTCTGCTGTTAGAGTGGTATCATATGCATGGACTTCCCTGGTGGCTTGGACAGTAAAGATTCTGCCTGCAATTCTGGAGACCCGATTTTGATCTCTGGGTCAAGAAGATCCTCTGGAGGATCTTTTGGCTGCTCACTTCAGTATTCTTGCCTGGAGAATCCTGTGGACAGAGGAGCCTGGTGAGCTACAGTCCATGGGGTTGAAAAGAGAAAGTCATGACTGAGGGAATCACACACACACACACACACACACACACACACACACACACTCCCCTGCATATCTGATGTTGTTGATATTTCTCCTGGCAATCTTGATTCCAGCTTGTGATTCATCCAACCTGAAATTTTGCATGATGTGCTCTACATATAAGTTAAATAAGCCTTGTCATACTCCTTTCCCAGTTTGAAACCAGTCAGTTCCATTTCCAGTGCTAACTGTTGTTTCTTGACCCACATACAGGTTTCTCAGGAGACAGGTAAGGTGGTCTGTGTCTATTTCCATCTCTTTAAGAATTTCCCACAGTTTGTTGTGATGAACACAGTCCAAGGCTTTAGCACAATCAGTGAAGCAGAAGTGAATGTTTTTTGGAATTCTTTTGCTTTCTCCATTATCAGTCAAATGTTGAAAATTTGATCTCTGGTTCCTCTGCCTCTTTGAAACCCAGTTTGTACATCTGGAACTTCTTGGCTCACATACTGCTGAAGCCTAGCTTGAAGGATTTTGAGCATTACCTTGCTAGCATGTGAAATGAGCACAACTGTATGGTAGCTTGAAAATTCTTTGACATTACCCTTGGGATTAGAATGAAAACCAATCTTTTCCAGTCCTGTGGCCACTACTGAGTTTTAAAATTATTGACATATTGAGTGCAACACTTTAACAGTATCATCTTTTAGGATTTGAAATAGCTCAGCTGGAATTCTATCACCTCCACTAGCTTTGTTTGTAGTGAGGTTTCCTAAGGCCCTCTTGACTTCACACTCCAGGATGTCTGGCTCTAGGTGAATGACCACACTATTGTGGTTATCTGGGTCATTAAGACTGTTTTTGTGTAATTCTTCTGTGTGAATACCTCTTCTTAATATCTTCTGCTTCTGTTAGGTTCATACCATTTCTGTCCTTTATTGTGCCCATCTTTGCATGAAATGTTCCCTTGGTATCTCTGATTTTCTTGAAGAGATCTCTAGTCTTGCCTATTTTATTGTTTTCCTCTATTTCTTTGCATTGTTCACTTAAGAAGTCTTTCTTATCTCTCTTTGCTATTCTCTGGAATTCTGCATTCAGTTGGGCATATCTTTTGCTTTCTCCTCTGCCTTTCACTTCTCTTCTTTCCTCAGCTTTTTGTAAAGCCTCCTCAGAGAACCACTTTGCCCTGTTACATTTATTTTTCTTTGGGATGGTTTTGGTCACTGCCTCCTGTACAGTGTTACAAACCTGCTTCCATAGTTCTTTAGGCACTCTGTCTATCAGGTCTAAACTCTTGAATCTATTTATTACCTTCACTGTATAATCATAGGGATTTGATCTAGGTCATTCCTCAGTTGCCTAGTGGTTATCCCTATTTACTTCAATTTACTCTTGAATTTTGCAATAAGGAGCTCGTGATCTGAGCCCTGGTCAGCTCCAGGCCTTGTCTTTACTGACTGTATAGAGCTTCTCCTTCTTCAGCTGCAGAGGACTTAGTGACTCTGATTTCAGGATTGACCATCTGGTGATGTCCGTGTGTCAAGTCCTCTCTTGGGTTGTTGGAGAAGGGTGTTTGCTATGACCAGCATGTTCTCTTGACAAAGCTGTTAGGCTTTGCCCTGCTTCATTTTGCACTCCACGGCCAAACTTGCCTGTTACTCCAGGTATTTATTGACTCCTACTTTTGCAGTCCAATCCCCTATTATGAAAAGGACATCTTTTTTTTTTTTTGGTGTTAGTTCTAGAAGGTCTTGTAGGTTTTCATAGAACCCATCAACTTCAGCTTCTTCTACATAAATGGTCGTGGCATAAACTTGGATTACTGTGATGTTGAATGGTTTGTCTTGGAAAGGAACAAAGATCGTTTTCATCCTTTTTTGAGATTTCACCCAAGTACTGCATTTTGGACTCTTTTGTTGACTATGAAGGCTGCTCCATTNTTCTACATAAATGGTCGTGGCATAAACTTGGATTACTGTGATGTTGAATGGTTTGTCTTGGAAAGGAACAAAGATCGTTTTCATCCTTTTTTGAGATTTCACCCAAGTACTGCATTTTGGACTCTTTTGTTGACTATGAAGGCTGCTCCATTTCTTCTAAGGAAATTCTTACTCAAAGTAGTCGATATATGGTCATAAATTAAATTCTCTCATGTTAGTTCACTGATTCCTAAGAGGTCAATGTTCAGTCTTACCATCTCCTACTTGATCATGTCCAATATACCTTGATATCGGGACCTAACATTCCAGGTTCCGATGCAATATTGTTCTTTATAGCATCAGACTTTACTTTCACCACCAGGCACATCTGCAGCTGAGCATCATTTCCACTTTGGCCCAGCCACTTCATTCTTACTGGAGCTACTAGTAATTTCCCTCTACTCTTCCCCAGTAGCATATTAGTCACCTTCCAAACTGGGAGGCTCATCTTCAGGTGTTATGTCTTTTTCCCTTTTCATACTGTCCATGGGGTTCTCCAGGCAAGAATACTGGAATGGGTTGCCATGTTCTCCTCCAGTTCAGTTCAGTTGCTCAGTCATGTCTGACTCTTTGCAACCCCATGGACTGCAACATGCCAGGCCTCTCTGTCCATCACCAACTCCCGGAGTTCACTCAAACTCATGTCTATTGAGTCAGCGATGCCATCCAACCATCTCATCCTCTGTCATCCCCTTTTCCTCCTGCCTTCAATCTTTCCCAGCATTAGGGTCTTTTCAAATGAGTCAGCTCTTGCATCAGGTGGCCAAAGTATTGGAGTTTCAGCTTCAACATCAGTCCTTCCAATGAACACCCAAGACAGATTTCCTNTCCTTCCAATGAACACCCAGGACTGATCTCCTTTAGGACCTCCTTGCAATCCAAGGGACTCTCAAGAGTCTTCTCCAACACCACAGTTCAAAAGCATCAATTCTTTGGTGCTCAGCTTTCTTTATAGTACAACTCTCACATCCATTACATGATCACTGGAAAAACCATAGCCTTGACCAGACGGACCTTTGTTGACAAAGTGATGTCTCTGTTTTTTAATATGCTGTCTAGTTTGGTCATGACTTTTCTTCCAAGGAGTGTATTAAACTGAATGGAGGAATAGGCGTATTAGCAAAGAACTCCCTTAATAGCATTTTAAAAATCAATCTTCATTGGAGTATAGTTGCCTTACAATGTTGTGTTAGTTTATGCCGTGCAGCAAAGTGAACCAGGTATACGTATACATATATACCCACTGTTCTGGATTTCCTTCCCATCCAGGTTGCCACAGAGTACCAAGTGATATGTCGGGGCTTAGGTGCAGCACGTGGGATCTTTGTTGTGTCAAGCTGATCTTTCGTTGTGATACATGGACTCTAGCTGCGGTACGGGGGCTTAGGCACTCCACGGCAAGTAGGATCTTAGTTCCCCAACCAGGGATCGAACCTGTGTCCCCTGCATTGCAAGGTGGATTCTTAAGCACTGGACCACCAGGGCAGTCCCAGGCTGGGTGGCTTAAACAGTAGAAATGTATTTCTCACAGTTCTAGAGGCCAGGAGATTTGATATCAGGGTGCCAGAATGGACAGGTCCTGGTGAGGGCTTACTTCCTGGCTTGTAGACAGCTGCCTTCTTACCGTGCCTGTGGCCCAGAGAGATGGAGCTCTGCTGCTGCTGCTGCTAAGTCTAGTCTCTTTCTAATCATGGGGACTCCACTCTTGTGACTACTTCTGAACCTGACTGCCTCCCAAAGGCCTCATCTCCAATCCTATTACATCGAGGGTTAGGATTTCAATGTGAATTTTCAGGGAACACATGCATGCGGTATATAACAGCATCTAAGCCTTGCTTTAGCAGGCCGTGACACAGATTAATGATCACTGTGTTCATAGCCTGGAATTGAGGAACTGACCCAGACCATGGGTCCACAGAACACATACTCTGCCACTCACTGCTCAAGAATTCACTGGGCATATTATTTAGCCTTTCTGAGCCTCAGTTTTTCCATTTGGATGTGCTGGGAAGAGATTTTCTGTACGGGGTGCTGGNGAGGAACTGACCCAGACCATGGGTCCACAGAACACATACTCTGCCACTCACTGCTCAAGAATTCACTGGGCATATTATTTAGCCTTTCTGAGCCTCAGTTTTTCCATTTGGATGTGCTAGGAAGAGATTTTCTGTACGGGGTGCTGGGATAAATTATGCAAAGCAATTCATTTGCAGTAACTGGTTGATAAATATTAATTGTTCTTATTATCCATGTTCCAAACACATTATTTCCACATTGTGTGTGTGTGTGTGTGTGTGTGTGTGTGTATTCCTTTGCAAACAGAACGAGAAAATGTCAGAAAAGATAATTGACTTTCACAGATAAAAAGCTTTTGAATAACCTGTTGGTTGGGTAGAATTTTCTGCTCATGTTTATTTGCAAGGTCATCATCCAAGTTGCATGACTAGCCATCAGAGAGAGATCTTGAAATAAACATTTTCAAGGGCAGGTGCAGATAATGGTACCTTGTGGAGTGGGGCTGATAAAAAGCAAAAGAGATGAAGGGGGAGGGATTTATTGATGAGACACTCCCAAGAGACAGCTGCCTATAAAGATGAAGCTACACAGTCTATGACAGGCCCTGGCTACATACATTCAATGAGCAAAGAAAGGCCTCAGTGATCCTACAGCACCAGGGAGGGAGTGTGTGTGTGTGTGTGTGTGTGTGTGTGTGTGTGTGTGTGTGTGTCCTATGCTAATAGCACATCTTGTTTAGGCTGTGAAATAAACCACGGAGGGGATGAGCAGGAATTGCCATTCCATTAGTCTGCATTTTCTCTGATGCCCAGCTGACATCCTGATCCAAGAGAAAGTGAGTTTTACTTCCTCCATCTAGCTCTGAGAACAATGGTGATGACTAAGCAGCCAACCATTTACTGTACAAACTAGAGGACCAGAAATGGGACTCGGACGTCTGCTGCCAGCTGTCTCTCAGCTCTAACTACTTAGCCTGTTTTCTAAGTCTGCCAAGATAGTTGTTTTCAAAGCTTTTAGTCTGAACCAACCAAACCCCTGCAAACATATTTTTAATCTTTTAGAATGTATTAATTAGTCCCATGTGGTTAATTTGTGAATTTAGGGGTGTTTTATGTCCCATCTATACTGTTTGTCATGTTAAGTCATGGGTTAAAGGGAAGTGGATTAAAGTCTCCTATTAATGTTCATTTTTCCCTTGTTTTTGGTGCTTTATCCTATGGCCTGTTTAGTGCTTTTTGCCCTGAATTCTACCCTGTCTGTGAGGGAGCTCCAGAGCCTCGACTTTGTTTTGATGTGCATTTGCTTGCAAACCTTGGCGCGGCCTCTCATATCCCACCCTCTGGGTTAGGCTGTCTTAGATATGCCTCTTGTATACAGATTGTTGGCTTTTTCCTCATGACCCAGTATAAGAATACGATCTCTTACTAGATGTTTACATACTTCACATTTATTATTAAAGCAAGTGAGTTGGATGTTAGTTCTGTCATTACATTAGATGCCATCTCTTCTATTTTTCCTTTTTATAATCTTTTATTATATGATCTGCTTCCTTTGTGTTTGTGGTGGTGGGATGGTATGTGTGTGTACTTTCTGGAGATCTGAAAAGTTTGTGCTCTTTTAATTTCTTCGGGTGCTTACATTGGTAATTTCACTCTTCCCTTCATTTAAACTCTATTGACTTTGCTGTAGTCAATTTTGCTTCTCTCTCTCTCTCTCTCTTTTTTTTTTTTCCATTTCCCCCCTGTCTGTACCCAGTTTTTGTCAGTTCTTTTTCTTGGGTCAAATTTCCAGGGTTCACATTGATTTCTTTCAATATATTTATCTGTCTTCCCCTCTCCTCTCAATTGTTGTTATTGCTTTTTAAAAATAACATTTATTTATTTGGTTGCACCAGGTCTTAATTGTGGCAATTATGGGATCTTCAATCTTTGTTGTGGCATGTGGGGTCCATTTCCCTGATCAAGGATTGAACCCAGGCCCTCCACATTGGGAGTACAGAGTCTTAGCCACTGGACTACTAGGGAAGTCCCCTAATTGTTGTTAGTAATACTATTTTTACATTATCATTGTGTATACCATGGCTATTCTATTTATTATTTTTGGTAGTGATAAAAATACAAATAACACAAAATTTACCACTTTAATCACTTTTAAGTATATAGTTCAGTATTGTTACGTACATTCACATCATTGTGCAACCAATCTTTAGAACTCTTTTTATTTTGCAAAACTGGATCTCTTTATTTACTTTAACAATTTTCCATTCTTCCTCTCCAACTCCCAAACCCTGGCAACCACCATTCTTCTTATGTCTCTGAATTTGACCAGTCTAGTTACCTCATATAGGTGGAATCATACATTATTTGTCCTTTTGTGATTGGGCTTAGTTCACTTATTATAATGTCCTCAAGGGTCATCTATATTGTGGTATATGTCAGAACCTCCTTCCTTTTTAAGGATGAATAATATTCTACTGATTGTATCTACTGCATTTTGTTTATCCATTCATCCACTGGTGGGCACCTGGGTTGCTTCTACCTTTTGGCTATTGTGATTAATTCTGCTATGAACACCAGTGTACAAATATCTCTTTGAGACCTTGTTTTCATTTCTTGTATGTGTATACCCAGAAATAGATTGCTCAATCATATGGCCATTTTATTCTTAATCTTTTTGAGGAACCATCATATTGCTTCCCACAGTTACTGCACCATTTTACATTCCTATCAACAGTACACAAGTTTCTAACTCTTCAACATCCTCGCTAACACTAATTCTTTTCTGCTTGTTTTTTTTGTAGCAGCTATTCTAATGGGTGCAAAATACTATCTCACTGTGGTTTTGAATTGCTTTCCCCTTATGACCAGTGATGTTGAGCATCTTTCATGTGCTTTTTGGCATTTTAATATCCTTGGAGAAATGTCTGTTCAAGTCCTTTATCCATTAAAAATTGTTTTGGTTGTTGGGGTTTTTTGTTTTGTTTTTTCTTTTTCGATTGTTGTTGCTGAATTGTAGAAGTCTTTATGTTGCTGTTGTTGTTCAGCCACACAGTCATGTCTGACTCTTTGTGACCCCATGGACTGCAGCATGCCAGGCTTCCCTGTCCTTCACCCTCTCCTGGAGCTTGCTCAAACTCATGTGCTTTGAGTCAGTGATGCCATCCAACCATCTTATCCTCTGTCATCCCCTTCTCCCCCTGCCTTCAGTCTTTTCCAGCATTGGGGTCATTTCTAATGAGTTGGTTCTTTGCATCAGGTAGCCAAAGTATTGGCTCTTCAGCTTCAGCATCAGTCCTTCCAGTGAATATTCAGGACTGATTTCCTTTAGGATTGACTGGTTTGTTCTCCTTGCAGTTCAAGGGACTCTCTTTTGAACAACAGTTAAAAAGCATCAATTCTTTGGTGCTTAGCTTTTTTATGGTCCAACATGCACATCCATACATGACTACTAGAAAAACCATAGCTTTGACTATATGGACCTTTGTAGGCAAAGTAATGTCTCTGCTTTTGAATATGCTGTCTAGGTTTGTCATAGTTTTTCTTCCAAGGAGCAAGCATCTTTTAATTTCATTGCTGCAGTCACCATCTGCAGTGATTTTGGAGCCCAAGAAAATAAAATCTGTCACTGCTTCCACTGTTTCCCCATCTATTTGCAATGAAGTGATGGGACCAGATGCCATGATCTTAGTTTTCTGAATGTTGAGTTTTAAGCCAGCTTTTTCACCCTCCTCTTTCACCTTCATCAAAAGGCTCTTTAGTTCCTCTTCACTTTCTGCCATAAGTGTGGTGGTATCTGCATATCTGCAGTTATTGATATTTCTGCCTTCAATCTTGATTCCAGCTTGTCCTTCATCCAGCCCAACATTCTGCATGATGTTCTCTGCATATAAGTTAAATAAGCAGGGTGACAAAATACAGCTTTGACGTACTCCTTTCTCCANAAGTGATGGGACCAGATGCCATGATCTTAGTTTTCTGAATGTTGAGTTTTAAGCCAGCTTTTTCACCCTCCTCTTTCACCTTCATCAAAAGGCTCTTTAGTTCCTCTTCACTTTCTGCCATAAGTGTGGTGGTATCTGCATATCTGCAGTTATTGATATTTCTGCCTTCAATCTTGATTCCAGCTTGTCCTTCATCCAGCCCAACATTCTGCATGATGTTCTCTGCATATAAGTTAAATAAGCAGGGTGACAAAATACAGCTTTGACGTACTCCTTTCTCCATTTGGAACCAGTCTGTTGTTCCGTGTCTGGTTCTAACTGTTGTTTATTGACCTACATACAGGTTTCTCAGGAGGCAGGTAAGGTGGTCTGGTATTCCCATCTCTTTAAGAATTTTCCACACTTTATTGTGATCCACACAGTCAAAGGCTTTATCATAATCAATGAAGCAGATGTTTTTCTGGAATTGTCTTGCTTTTTCTATGATCCAGCAGATGTTGGCAATTTGATCTCTGATTCCTCTACCTTTTCCTAATCGTCCTCTGCCTTTTCTAAATCAAACTTCAACATCTGGAAGTTCTTGGTTCACCTACTGTTGAAGCCTAGCTTGGAGAATTTTAGCATTACTTTGCTAGTGTGTAAAATGAGTGCAATTGTGCACTAGTTTGAACATTCTTTGGAATTGAAATGAAAATTGACCTTTTCCATTCCTGTGGCCATTGCTGAGTTTTCCAAATTTGCTGGCATATTGAATGCAGCACTTTAATGGCATCATTTTTTAGAATTTGAAGTAGCTCAGCTGGAAATCCAGCACCTCCACTAGCTTTGTTTGTAGTGATGCTTTCTAAGGCCCCCTTGGCTTTGCATTCCAGGATGTCTGTTTCTAGGTGAGTGATCACACCATTGTGGTTATCTGGGTCATGAAGATCTTTTTTTGAACAGTTCTTCTGTGTATTCTTGCCACCTCTTCTCATATCTTCTGCTTCTGTTAGGTCCATACAGTTTCTATCCTTTATTTTTCCCATNTTCTAGGTGAGTGATCACACCATTGTGGTTATCTGGGTCATGAAGATCTTTTTTTGAACAGTTCTTCTGTGTATTCTTGCCACCTCTTCTCATATCTTCTGCTTCTGTTAGGTCCATACAGTTTCTATCCTTTATTTTTCCCATCTTTACATGAAATGTTCCCTTGGTATCTCTAATTTTCTTGAAGAGATCTCTAGTTCTTTCTCATTCTATTGTTTTCCTCTATTTCTTTGCATTGATCACTTAGAAAGCCTTTGTTATCTCTCCATGCTATTCTTTCGAACTCTGCATTCACATGGATATATCTTTCCTCTTTTCCTTTGCCTTTCACTTCTCTTCTTTTCTCAGCTATTTGCAAGGCCTCCTCAGACAACTATTTTGCCTTTTTGCATTTCTTTTTCTTGGAGAGGGTCTTTTTTTAATTAAATTTNTGGCCTCCGGGGCTGTGCGTGTCCGCCCTGCGCTCACTGTTCCGCTGTGCGCGGCCCACCCGGGCCCAGGATGCCGAGAGCGGTGAAACCGGAAGTCACAGCCCGCCCCAGAGCCGCGCAGGTCAGGGAGCCGTTTCTCCTCTTCCTCCTCCCTCTTCTCTTTATATTGCTCCTTCTTCTCCCTGTGCTTTCCCCTGGATTCATCCTGTTTCAAGATGGGGGAAAATGCGTCGTTTTTGTTTGACAAAAAAGGTGCCAAGTTGTTCCAAGCATTGAAAGCCACTTCTTTCTCCCGAAGGAAAGTTTCAGACGCTGACCTTCCTACTGGAGATACATTAGAAAATGAGGAGGAAACTTCCGCTTTCGGTCTTTGTGTTGCTTTTCCAGTGTCGTTTGTATCTTCAGGCTTTCAAGATGGCAGCCGAGGGGGACGCCGGTGGCCGAGGGCTGTGGGAGCAGCCGCTGGAGCTCTGATGCCCTGGATCTTGAGTCCTTTGGAGCCAGGTTCTGAGTCAAAAGAGGAAGGGGAAGAGCCCTGCTGAGCAGCCACACCCTTCTAGAACAGTAAGTGCTGGCTGCTTACCTCAGTGATCTCTGGTTCTGGTTCCAAGTAGAAACTAGGTCAGGAAGTGAGTACTTAGGGACCCACCTTGCAAACCATTCTCTCCTTCCTTCGTGGTTTTCTCCCAGTGTTTCCTTGACTCTCTCTCTGCAGCCTCTTTCTTAGGGGAGGAAAAGCCTCGGCCCGGAAAATAGGCTCCTTGCTCTGATCTCATACAAACCTGTCAAACCCTGAGAAAGCGAGACAGGAGTGGGAGGAGCATGGAAGGGCGAGAGAAGGGAGGGGAGGGAGACCCATTGGACTCTGAACCCTGATTCCACATTTCCTGCGGGAGAATCTGATTGGTTCTGATTGGCTTCTATCAAAGGGCCCAGGTTGCTGCTGTAGCTGCTGAGGATATAGACCCTCTGAGGAGAAGGACTGGGGTGGAGAGATGATTGATGGGGAGGGTGATCTTGGACACTAAATGGGGCCTTCCCAGGTGGCGCTAGTGGTAAAGAACTCACCTGCCAATGGAGAAGTAAGAGATGTGGGTTCAGTCCCTGGGTCGGGAAGATCCCCTGGAGGAGGGCATGGCAACTCACTCCAGTATTCTTGCCTGGAGAATCCCATGGACAGAGGAATCTGGTGGACTGCCTTCCATAGTCACAAAGAGTTGGACATCACTGAAGTGGCTGAGCATGCACACAGGCACGGACACTAAACTGCTGTGTCAGTCTGCTCCCTGGGGCCCTGAGATGGCATCTCCAGTCCTGCCTCCAGTTCCCATCCTAGTCCCCGAGCCTGCCCACCCACTGGCCTGGATTCCCAGTTGGCTGTCCGCCACCTAGTTCCTTTCCATTGTCTGATATGGACTGTTTGCCTTGGCAGTTGGTCTTTTTGTTGGTTCCCATGCCCTCTTCCAGACAGGCTTGCCTGGCATGTCAGCTTGGTCTTTTCTCTGCCAGTTGATCTCTTCCTTGAGTGCCTTGCTGTAGCAGCAGAATGCCCTATACCAGACTCAGCCAAAGTCACTCAAAAGTCCTGTTCTGTAAGCAGAGGTGGATTAATCAACACTTCTCCTGCCACTTCCATGTGCCTCTCTCCAAATCAGTCCAATCTAAAGAGGGAACCAAACAATCTTGGGATGGGGGGTGGCGGCATTTCATCCCTACAAAGTTCTCCAAGGAAAGTTCAAAGATGGGCTGTTGTTTAGAGATCAATGAAAACGAAATGGAATTTCAATATTAAGAAGAAAGCTCTTGCCTTCAGGTAAAGCTTGCATTTGCATAATAATGAGAAAGACTAGTCAGATGGAATTGAGAATCTGCCTGGAATCTCAAATCCTGGCAAAGGAAGATTCTTGTGCCTGAACTGGCAATAGGAAATATGCTAATGAGGGGTTTGCTGCTGTCCATCTCATTCCACAGATTCTGAGACAAAGAAATAGAAGGAGTTCACAAATGGGAGGTGATACAACTTGACATTAAACTTAATCTGGTTTGTTTCCCCATCAGCCCATGACAGATGTGCAATTGTGGAAGCCTTTAAAGGGGGTGGGGGCGAGTGATTCCCCTGTGTCAGAACTGCCTGACATCACAGAGCTGCCATTGTCATTATTGTTATTGTGTTAGAAACAACGGGAGGGAGGGAAAGGGAGTCTGGAGTACGACCTGAATCATTATTGAGAACTAATAGGAACATCTGAAAAGAAAAGTAAACGGAGAAGGAAATAAGGACTCTTAAGTCAATATTTTTGCGCCTTGCTTGTTAAGAGAGAGGCAATGGAGTGTATTTTGGGGGAGAAAAGCTGTGATGGGCAAAATTCTAAGAGGGTCTCTGTCATCTTCTCCCCCTACTGTTGTGTCCTGTATAATTCCTGCCTTGGGAGTGTGGGCAGAACTTGTGGCTTGCTTCTCATAGAATCACAGTCATGATCTTGTTGTATTATATGACAAAGTTAAGAGGATTTTGCAGGGTTATTTCAGTTCAGTTCAGTCACTCAGTCGTATCTGACTCTGGGACCCCGTGGACTGCAGCATGCCAGGCCTCTCTGTCCATCACCAACTCCCAGAGTTTACTCAAACTCATGTCCATTGAGTCGGTGATGCCATCCAACCATCTCATCCTCTGTTGTTGTCTTCTCCCACCTTCAGTCTTTCCCAGCATCAGGGTCTTTTCCAGTGAGTCAGTTCTTCGCATCAGGTGGCCAAAGGATTGGAGTTTCAGGGTTAATTGAGGACCTTCATTAATGGACTGAGTTAATGAAGGTGAGATTATCATGGGTGGGCTGGGCCTAATTGTTTACCCTTTCAAAGAACCAGTTCTTGGTTTTGTTTTTTCCTATCTTTTAAAAAATTGTTTTATTTACTTCCTCCCTGATATTTACTGTTTCCTTGCTTCTGCTAACTTTAGGTTTTGTTTGTTCTTTAGCTGTTTTAGGTGGTAAGTTAGGTTATTTACTTGAGATTTTTCTTGTTTTTTGACCAAGGCCTGTATCACTATGAACTTCGCTCAGAGAACTGCTTTTGCTGCTTCCCATATATTTTGTGTGGTTGTGTACTCATTGTTGTTTGTCTCAAGGTATTTTTAAATTTCCTTTTTGATTTCCTCGTTGACCCATTGGTTTTATAGTAGCATATTGTTTAGTCTTCATGTAATTTTTTTTCTAGTTTCTTTTCCTGTGTTTGATTTCTTGTTTCATGTCATCGTGGTCAGAAAAGATGCTTGAGATAATTTCTGTACTCTTAAATTTTTTGAGGTTAGTTTTGTGCCCTAGGGTATGGTTAAGGGCCTGACCTAATTGGATGAGTCCTTCAAAAGAGAGTTTGACGTTCTTTTAAATCAGAGACTCTAAGAAACAGACCCTCTCCACTTCTGTCTTTGAAGCTGCCATGCAAGCCACAAGGAGATGACTTCTTTCTGCAACCCAAGGGAGTCTGAAAGCAGATATTTCGCTTGCTGAGCTCTTAGGTGAAACCATAGTCTTAACACATTTTGACTTCAGCCTTGTGAGACCTTGATAAGAGAACCTAGCTAAGTCAGGCATGAATTCCTAACCCCCTGAAACAATGAGATCATAAAATGGGGGTTGTTCAAAGCTGTTGAGTTTGTGGTAATTCGTTATATAAGCAATACAAAATAAATACAGGAGTTTATTCTTAAATAAGTCAGTTGGCGAAATACTATGTGCATTAGCCTTTCTGGTTGGGGGGGTGGAAGAAAGGCTAAAGGGGATTTAACAGCACTGGTGTCACATACACATTTCAGTAGCTGGTTAGATGCCAGTCTAGACTCTTCTTAACTGCTTGAGGATGTCTCCAAAGGCTGGATAGCTTGTTAGGCCAAGTCTTTGATCTCAGACTTACTATCTGTTCTGTCAGGCTTCTTTTCTCTTCATTGGAACTACTAAAACAGTGTGACTCACTCAAGACTACATTTTCAAGGACATGACTAAGCTCATATTATAGTTTCATGTATCTTTTAATCTTAAGTGTCCTATTTCTTATTAGTCAACTATTTCAGTTCAATTAAAAACAAAATTAGTTGAACATTTACTACATTATGGACTTCCTGTTGGGGTGGGGCAGAAAGTGGAAGTGTTATAACAAATACAGAGGGTTGTGGTTCTACTGTGTACTTCTGTATTTTCTGATTGGGTGCTGTTAGGAAAATTACCCACCTGAACTTCATCTTATAAGTGTGAATGATACAGACAACAGTAATGGTGATTAAGGATAATGATCAGCCGCTTAGCTGATCATGATAGGATTATCAATATTATTAATATAGTTTTGAAAATTAAAGAGCAAAGTACATGCAATACTGGGATTATAATAAACTCTCAATGTATGTTGCTGCTGCTACTGCTGCTAAGTTGCTTCAGTCATGTCTAACTTTGTGCAACCCCATAGACGGCAGCCCACCAGGCTCCCCCGTCCCTGGAATTCTCCAGGCATGAACACCGGAGTGGGTTGCCATTTCCTTCTCCAATGCATGAAAGTGAAAAGTGAAAGTGAAGTCGCTCAGTCGTGTCCAACTCTTAGCGACCCCATGGAATGCAGCCTACCAGGCTTCTCCTTCTATGGGATTTTCCAGGCAAGAGTACTGGAGTGGGGTGCCGTTGCCTTCTCCCAATGTATGTTAGTGTTCTAATATTACTGTTTATGAAGGAAGTAAATAAGGAAAAACATCTTTTAGGAAGGAACCTTTTAATGAAGCCTAAAACTATGGGTGACATTTGATGGGAGAAGATAAGGGAAGATTCCAAGCAGAAGGGATCAAAGACCTTGAGGTAGGAAATGGATAAAAAGTTTGGAAGACAGTGGCTTCCTGCAATACTTCTATTACACTCTTCTTATTTTCCCCTAAAGAACTTGACAAGCTATTTCTTTCAGACTGGAGCTTGGATTTTACAGTGGCCTCCAAGTTCCCATGAAGTTTATTTTTCCTTCTGATTGTGGTTGGTATTGAACCCCGACACTTAGGAGAATAAGGACAATATATGGCTGGTTCATGCTTTCCAGAAAGGCACAGCCTTAGTTCTTAGATAGCCTGCTTAGATAGCAAACTAGAGTGTGTGGGGTTTAGCCACCCCCAGCCTTTGGGGAACGAGAGGGTGTACAGTGTCAGGTGTGGGAGGGTCCATCAGGCATTAATTTCAGGTGGAAAAGACCTGCAGGAGCTATACAAAACTAGGTGTGGCGGAGGAGGTTTCTTTCCTTGTCTTCCCCATGTTTTCTTTTACATCTGTACTCCCGGAAGTCCAGGCACAGAGGCCAAGACTCACAAGTTATACTAAAGAAGGGATCAGCATGATCCTGAGAAAGATCTTGTAGATCTTTGAGCCTATAAGCTTTAGGATTCCTCTTATAAATGGCAGTAGGCTCTTCCCTCTGGCCCATTAGGGTGGACCCAAGACCTTGGGGTGAGGATAGAGGGTCAGAGGTAGAAATGCAAGCATAAAGGAGGAGGGAGATTAGGGAGAGGAGGGCATTCTGGATGCTCATATAAGGTGGATTGTGTGTGGGATGAAGGGCAAATTGATGGCAAAGAAGAGCAGTGCTGTGCCATCTCCTGAATCCTGGAATTGTTTTTGACAGTCTACTGCCCACTGTGGATTCTTACCTGTGTCTCTCCTGCATTGCCCAGAAAACTCTGGGATTACTCTGGAGGGTGGATTTGAAATTGTTTGAAACTAATGCATGTGACACAGTCTCCCATTTCTTCATAAGCATCAGAAGGTTCTTGGGTGAATAGGGAATATGGCAGCTCCCTACTCCCTTGAACTGGTTCTGCCTCAAGTCTTACTGTTGGAAGTACTGGTGAAGTGACAATTTCATTGCAAAGGCCAAAACGTTATGCTGAGTTTGTTGCCCACTGTAGTTGATATCGTTACTGGTTTTGCATGTTCAACATTACATGGTACAGGAAGCCCAACTTGGTGTTCAGTGATGACCTGGATGGGTGGGAGGGAGGTCCAAGAGAAAGGGGATATATGTATAATACAGCTGATTCACATTTTTCAGAAGAAACTAAGACAACATTGTAGAGCAATTGTACTCCAATAAAAAACATTATGTGGTATTTGCTTCAAAAAAACATGCTTAGGACACTTGGTATTTGGAAACAACACACACAAGACTCAGAGTCTTGAGGTTCAATGATCTCCCTCTGATGTACAGTGGACCTGCACTAGTTAAACCTCCAGCATCCAGCTTGTTCTGAAGGCTTGGATGTCAGGCTCTTCCGTCAGAGAATGGACCACCATTTAGAATTTGTTTATTGATTGTCTTCTCTGGGCTGTGAGTTTCCTGGGAACTGGGGTTTGTGACTTCCCTACAGCTTTATTCTCAAGTCTAGTACAGTGCCTCACATTGTCAAGGCAAATTTGTTGAATGCGTGAATGAATTTCAGTGACACGGCTCTGACCCCATGAACACATGGTGTTTAATGTCCAGGTACCACTAGTGTCCGTGAGGTTACTGGTTTGAGTCCAGGGTGTCTAGGGCTATGGAAGGATGGGCTCTTTGTGTGTTGGTTGATGTTCTTCCTCTTGCTGAACTTGACTGCTCTTTTCTCTCCTCACCCTGTGCTCCTGCATCCTTTCACAAATGGTTTTACTGCCTTTCTCTGTCGTCTGCTTCTTTGGATGACCATGTCACTGGGGAGCTAGAGGCTGGTTCTGCCTCTTTGGTGGGAAGTGCAGAATGCATAGTTGCTCAGTAAAGGAACAGAGAGAGCTTCCAGCAGCCCAAGCAGGNTTTTACTGCCTTTCTCTGTCGTCTGCTTCTTTGGATGACCATGTCACTGGGGAGCTAGAGGCTGGTTCTGCCTCTTTGGTGGGAAGTGCAGAATGCATAGTTGCTCAGTAAAGGAACAGAGAGAGCTTCCAGCATCCCAAGCAGGGCAACTGTAGAGTGAGGTGGGAGCAGACAGGATGCCCAAGTTTCAAAAGTGATGAGGAGGAGTGCTAGAGATTTCTCTAGCTAGAGCACCATGGTCTTGACAGTGCTCAGGTTGAACACTCTACCCTGTATGTGAGACAGCAAAAGAGACACAGATGTTTAGAACAGTCTTTTGGACTCTGTGGGAGAGGGAGAGGGTGGGATGATTTGGGAGAATGGCATTGAAACATGTGTAATATCATATATGAAACGAGTCGCCAGCCCAGGCTCAATGCATGATACTGAATGCTTGGGGCTGGTGCACTGGGACGACCCAGAGGGATGGTATGGGGAGGGAAACGGGAGGGGGGTTCAGGATGGGGAAGATGTGTATACCTGTGGCAGATACTTGTTGATGTATGGCAAAACCAATACAATAATGTAAAGTAATTAACCTCCAATTAAATAAATTTATTAAAAAAATAAGTCGATCTACCATAAAAGAAGCACAACCTTCCTTTCTTGAGGTGCCCTGGGAACTTCCATTATAGGGTTCACACCTTAACTAGTATTTTCCTGGCATTCATATATTTGGATACATCTCAGCAAGTGGCACTAACGGTAAAGAACCCACCCCCAAGACAGGAGACACAAGAGACGTGGGATTGATCCCTGGTTGGGAGGATCCCCTGGAGTAGGAAATGGCACCCCACTCCAGTATTCTTGTCTGGCAAATCCCATGAACAGGGGAGCCTGGTGGGTACAGTCTGTGCAGCTGCAAAGAGTTGGACGCAGCTGAGCGACTGAGCACATGAACGCTGCTCCATTGGGTATCTGGGATACATTAGGTATCATAGTCAGGGACCCTCCTCCAGAACAGGGGTCCCCAACCTAAGGTCTGATGATCTGAGGTGGAACTGATGTCATAATAATAGAAATACAGTGCACAAACAGTGTAATGCACTTGAATCATCCCCCAACCATCCCCTGGCCCTCAGTCCCTGGAAAAATTGTCTTCCATGAAAATGGCCCCTGGTACCAAAAAGGTTGAGGAGCGCTGCTCCAGAGAAACAGAACCAACACTATATGCATGTGTATAGAACATACATACAGCGTTTTGCCAGCTCTCTGGGCATCCTTAAACCAATCAGCTTCACACTTGAACACCAAAACTAAAAAGTAACCGTCAAACTGGATCTTGCTACAAGTCTGTTTGGAAGTAGAACAGCCACGTTCATGGTCCCGGGAACCAGATCTGGTGGGAGAGCAGGGCCCTCAGGCCCAGGCTGTCCCCTTGCAGAGCTTCTGTGCTGGAAGAGGAGGGGCACCATCACAGTGATGTTTGTGGCCTGAGCTTTCCTTTTTGCCTTCTGCAGCGTCATAGCACTTGTTATTGATTATTAACTATAATAATTACATTGTATCAGTCACTTCGCAACTAACAAAGTCCTTCTGACCAGCCAGAGACTTGGAGGAGTACACTTCCCAGAGGACACCAAACTGGCTCTGAGCCATTTGTCATTGTTGTTGTCACTGTCTTCCTGTGGTTCTGATCATTATTAATAATGATGATCATGATCATTAGGCTTAGGAAGAAAATAATGATAAAATGGCTCTAATTAAGCATTCTAAATACATCATGTTCTTATCATTATGTTGTCTAGTATTAATTATAATCACTATAATCACTCTTAACAATGTGAACTTCCTCTTGGCTTTGTCTTCTGTGTGATCAAAGCCTTGAAAGACACACTCTTGTTAGCTTCCCTGGCGTACCGGCCAAGGGAGCGCTGGTTTCCATTCATGGCCCTGTGTGTGGAGTAATTGTGGATCCCTTCAGGGGATGTAATAGAGAACTCCAGGAACCAAAATGCTGCGAAGTCAACCTTGGGCAGATGTATTATGGGGGAGTGTGTCTGATGTGTGACTTCAGGAACTTCAATTTTAATTTCAAGGTGAAGTTTGTCGCTGCCATTTCCCAGCTGTGTGACCTTGAGAAATCTGCTTTGCCCCTCTGAGTGTAGAGACTCACAGCGCTCTATTCTTGTATCGCAAGTAGAGGTAGTATATATTTTCCTGTTTCCCTCCCCCTCTAGTTTATGCAATAAGGGAGTGCAGAGTAGAATAAGGTCCTAGGCTGTGAACTCTTGAAAGAAACCAAATGATAGTCACTCCAGCCTCTGACACAGTGCTTGGCATATAGTTGGTTTGTACTGAATGAATATTGCCTGAATGAGTAAAGATATTAAAGCATTGATAGCTTTATATAATTTATAGCTGGAAGAGACTTTCAGTTGAATTGTTAATTTCTGGTTCTTAAGTTTCTGAGCTGCCTTAAGTCAAAGCTCATTTGCCCTTTGCTTGGATCAGCTGCCTTTCTCAGGCTCCGAGGTTTCTACTCCCATCAGCTCCCTCTAGCAGTGGGAAGACGAGGTCTCTGGGCTGTAGGCATTAAACAAGATGAGCACGTGGCCCATGAATGCCATCCATTCCACCCGTCAGCCCACCTCCTCTCCACTGCAGCTCTCCCTTTGGGAACTAGCTGCCCCTGAGCTCCTCCCTGAGCCTAGGCCCCTTTCTTAACTTAACTCGCTTACCAGCATCATCCACTGTGACTTGCACCCAGGCTCAGAGGATCTCCTGTTTGAGGAGTCCTGAAGTTAGCTCAATATGGCTTGGTCTCTTAGCTATTCCCAGATCCTCCTGTTCTGTGTGATCCACACTCTAATTTGCATTTAGAAGATGTGCTGACAACGGTAAGCTCAGTTTTGTTTCAATTACTAGAAATTCCTCATTTGTAGGAAACAAATGAATGAACTCTTAGTTGTCTTGTTAAAGTAGCCATCACCAAGACTTGGCACACTGCTTCCAGTGCCCTGACCTCATTTACTCTTATCAAGGCCAATGACTGGGGACTTCCCTGGTGGTCCAGTGGTTAGGACTCGGCATTTTCACTCTTGTGGCCCAGGTTTAATCTTTGGTTGGGAAACTCAGATCCTGATTAAAAAAAAAAAAAAATAGGCGAGAGACTTGCTAGTATCGTCATATCCAAAGGACACTGCTGGGCCTTCTGTACAATCGGCCATGCTCTTGTTCTCTTCTAGAGCAGTGGCCTCAGAGATCATGTGTGGGCAGAAGGACCCCAAATCCTCTTGGGAGAGGGACCAAGGAGCCACGTGAGAGTATGTCAGGACATAGATAAGCCTCCCCTGCCTCAGAGGAGGCAGGGATATTTGCTGCAGCAGGTAGCGAGTTACCCTGCCTACCACAGACGTGGACAGAGGCATTCCTGGAAAGCAGGATGTTGCAGAGATGGGCGTTCAAGGGTCAGAGACTCCACACTCGGTGGGGCCAGATTTCTGTGTGCCTCTCTTTAGCCCTCCATTACTCTCTTTCACAACCATCCCAAACATCTGGGAGTTAGCAGCCTGCGTTCGCTTCTTCCTGTGACTCCCACAGATGAAGAGTGCTGGAGAATGATGTCCCGGGAGGGCCAGCATCGAGGCAAGCACGCCCCGCCCCAGCTCTGCTGTGGGGCCCTTGTCCTGCCCATGGGAGCACGTGGGTGCAAAGCCAGCTTCTCCATAAGGTGCTTTTGTCCCCCTGGATCCTGTCCCCGGTCTCTCCCCGTGGGGCTGGACGGAGGGACAGAGGCTCGGACCCGCAAGGCTCAAGTGTGAGTTGGCCACGATTTCAGGATAACGAACGCTCTGCAGGCCCTTTTGCTGGCTGCCAGTTCCCAGCTTTGTGTGCTGGAAACATCTTGAACAAAATGTCATGGAGAGCATCTCGGCAGTGTCCTGCTGACTGAGGACACGGGGCTGCCGAGTTTGCCATCTGCCCGCAGCCTCTCCGAGGTAATTATATCAGAGTCTCTCAAGTCCTGGAACAAGGTGGATGTCAAACGCATTTTCCTTCCTCTAGGAAGGTAATTTTCATTTTCTCAGTTCATTTGGACATGCACATCATTATTGTCTCCAGGTGTGAGGGGGGTGCAGGGAGAGAAGATGGGGGACTGTGTGGAGTCAGGAACGGTGGCAGGAGGGGGAAGGAAGGGGGGCATGGTTCAGGGAGGGGCACAGTCAGTACTGAGCCCAGAGAGGGGCACGGATGCTAATTTTGGCAACTTTTAATTAAACGATAGGCTGGAAAAATTCCATTATTATTACTGCTCAGCTTTCTGACCGGAGTGGCTTAACGTCTTCTTTATTAGTGTAATAGTCTGAAAGCATTTTCTTTCTTCTCTGATTGCTAATTTGCACTAGGCAGAGGAAACGTGTCTGATGGCTCTTGGAAGATAAATGTTTTCAAAATTTGCCGGACACAGAGCTTTTATACTGTTTCCCTCTGCCCCTCCTGTGATCCTGTGATTGCTTTTTGTTTGGGGTGGGAGGGAGAGGGGGATTCAGTTCTACACGTGAAGACTGTCACTTGGCAAGGGGAACGCAAAGCTAGTCCTCACTGGAAATGGGCTTTAAATGTGGAGTCCCCTTCTCTGGGATATGGGTCTTCAGGTTCCTCTGACTTTAGACAGCGCTTAGGACTGTTCTGCCGAAGGAGGGCTGGCAACACCTCTTCTTTAATGGAATTGCTTACAGAATCTTTATAACAGAGGTTAATGGCCAAGATCATAAGGGCACGGGGAACCAGGCAGCTGTCGAGGTGCCCTGGGGTCATGGGACAAAGGTTTGTAGACATTAAAAAGTCTACATTAATTCCATTGTTCTCACAGCAGGTATACAAATTAGGCTTTATTTTTATCATTTTGCAGTCAGAGGCATGGAGTTTTATAAAGGAAACAGGTTGTCTAGTAAGTAGGCTGATGAACAGTTCCTATTTTCTTGGGACTTAGTGAGTTCCTGGTACCTGGGACATTCAGTGTTAGAATGGACTGAGTCGTGGGAAAAATGGGGTGAGTTGGTCACCTTGTTAGTTAGTTCAGTTTTTGGTTTTCAGATCCAAGAACAGGATTCTTTCTTGTTCCTCACAGCTACCCCCAGTATATGCACTCTATTAATTGTGGTGTTAATTCGCTTTCTTTTAGGTTTTTATTATTTTGCATATGAATGCAAACTAGCCTCTTGCCTGGAAAATCCCATGGACGGAGGAGCCTGGTGGGCTGCAGTCCATGGGGTCGCTAAGAGTTGGGCATGACTGAGCGACTTCACTTTCACTTTTCACTTTCATGCATTGGAGAAGGAGANGGAGAAGGCAATGGCACCCCACTCCAGTACTCTTGCCTGGAAAATCCCATGGACGGAGGAGCCTGGTGGGCTGCAGTCCATGGGGTCGCTAAGAGTTGGGCATGACTGAGCGACTTCACTTTCACTTTTCACTTTCATGCATTGGAGAAGGAGATGGCAACCCTCTCCAGTGTTCTTGCCTGAAGACTCCCAGGGACAAGGGAGCCTGGTGGGCTGCTGTCCTAGGGGTCGCACAGAGTCGGACACGACTGAAGTGACTTAGCAGCAGCAGCAGCAGCCTATCAGGGAACTCATCTGGCTGACTTAGAGCTCTCCCGGAGAATGAACACACCAAATGCTAATAGTATTGGCTTGTGCCTTTTGAAAAATTGTCTTTGAGAGGGTGCATATTACTCCATCACTCAAAATGTGTTTGGAAATTCCAAATCTTCCAATTTGTCACTAGATCCAATTTTCAGAGCCATTCAAGAGACAGAGTCTTATTATTTTGCAGTTATATTTAGTGGGGAAATTACCTCTTGGTAATGTGCCTCTTGGTTCACCTCTCTTGCTTTGCTGCTGCTGCTGCTGCTAAGTCGCTTCAGTCGTGTCTGACTCTGTGCGACCCCATAGACGGCAGCCCACCAGGCTCTCCAGTCCCTGGGATTCTCCAGGCAAGAACACTGGAGTGGGTTGCCATTTCCTTCTCCAGTGCATGAAAGTGAAAAGGGAAAGTGAAGTCACTCAATTGTGCCCAACTCTTAGCGACCCCAGGTACTGCAGCCCACCAGGCTCTCTGGTCCCTGGGATTCTCCAGGCAAGAACACTGGAGTGGGGTGCCATTTCCTTCTCCAATGCATGAAAGTGAAAAATGAAAGGGAATTCACTCTGTCATGTCCGACTCTTAGCGACCCCCTGGACTGCAGCCTACCAGGCTCCTCTGTCCATGGGATTTGCCAGGCAAGAGTACTGGAGTGGGGTGCCATTGCCTTCTCTGATCTCTCTACTATATGTTGTTATATCCATACACCAGCTTGTTTCAGTGGTCATGTATCTATAACAGCAGAAAATATGGTTGATTATAAGTACAGTTGGTGTTTGATGACCACCAGCGGTTTCAGTGAGTAATGAGAGCAAGTAACACATTGAATACTGAAGATATCACAAACTAATATACGGTAGCATTTGACACATTGTTCAAATATAATGCAAAGTTAGCAAGGATCCAAAATTTGGTTAATAAAAAGCAAGCATTGTTATTGTGCTATAAATGAAACCTCAAGAAGGTTTTGGAAAACGTGTTTGGAAGGATGCACTAGAGGAGAACCATAGTCACAGGACATACGCTCTGGTCATAGTATGTCATGAAAAAGTAAGCTGGTGGGGAATATCAATTTTTCTTTAAATTTAGTAGAATTATTACAAAAGCCCATTCAAGAGAGCAAAAAAGCAAGGAGCATTAAAACAATAAGGAGCATTAAATACTCTTCCCCAGGAATTTTATCACTTTTCAACCTTCATTTCTATGTAGCATTAGATCAAGAATTAGGTTCAACCAGTAGTAATTTTTTTTAACCTCAGAAATGGTTGAGTATTGGCAGTTTTATATGGTTCAACGTAACATGACTATTTCTATATTGTTGAGGGAAAAATGGAATTTATTACCGAGACAGTGAGTTATTGGAAAAACAGGGCAGAAAGCCCTCTGATCCCCAATATAGAGCTCTTTCTGTTTTTCTCCTCTGTAGCTCCAGCTCCACTGGCTCCCACAGAGCAAAATTGTGTGTGATGACTTTTGAGAAAGCACTATAACTTTGTTGACACTCTTTACATCAAGAGAGTCTGTGTCCTTACCTCTTAAATCAGGCAATCTTATGATTATCTTTTTTTTTTTTCAAAAAACGTTTCATTGAAATATAGTTGACTTACCTACTAATGTTGTGTTGGTTTCAGGTGTACAACAAAGTAATTCATATATGTATACATGTATGTGTCTACACACACACACACTTTTCCAGGTCCTTTTTCATTATACTTTATTACAAGATATTGAATATAGTTCTTAGTGCTATACAGTAGGTCTTTATTGATATCTAGTTTGTATATGCTGCTAAATCACTTCATTCGTGTCCGACTCTGTGCGACTCCATAGACAGCAGCCCACCAGGCTCTGCCATCCCTGGGATTCTCCAGGCAAGATCACTGGAGTGGGTTGCCATTTCCTTCTCCAATGCATGAAAGTGAAAAGTGAAAATGAAGTCACTCAGTTGTGTCCAACTCCTAGAGACCCCATGGACTGCAGCCTACCAGGCTNGCACACGCACACACACACACACACACACACAGATTCAGAGGTAACAGAGACTGAGGAAATGAACTTTCAGTTGTGCAAATGTTGTGGAGAGGCCTTATGACTGTTATAGGTGATGGAATTGGGAGTTAAGACAAGTTTCACTGAGACTCTCAGTGACAGGTTGACCTCTGGGTTACATTTTTTTCTCCTTAAGGATGTTCCTCATTTGTGATGAATGTTTCTATTTACACCTCTTTCAGATATTGAAGCAAGACTGATTTAACCAAATCACAGTGAAATAAAACCTTTGCATTGGACTTTTCTGCTCCTCAGATAGTTTAAAGGATCCTTTGGCCTTTTAACATTTTTATTGCCTTGTAAAATATTTACTGGTTTTCCTCACAAATCTTGGTGTCTCACTTAGAAATAACACAGCTGGCAGCAGGGCTAGATATAATCTAAAATTATTGTAAGAGATATACTTGTTGGCCCAGAATGTAATTTCTTTCCATTCTGGCTCATTCCACTCCCACCCCTCACTTAGATCTTGGGCTTGTGTTTGTCGCATGTCTGCAATTGTATTTTATATTCTACAGTCTTTCTTTTTCACAGACATAGGCTGTAATTCAAGAGCTACAGTCAGATTCCAAAGTCTGGGCATAGACTGTGCAGGGGTGGAGCCAGAGAACAGATTTCAGGTGGAGATGACCAGTAGGGGAACTATTCTCATCAATAGAGATGGATGGTCAAAGCCTTTGCTTCCTCTTGGACTTAACTGTCTACGTTCAACAAACTGCACCTTTCTTGATATTAACAACTTGACTATGGTAATTATTGGAGAGAAGGAAGTTTAGCTTTGTGCCCGGCCTTTCATTAGATGTCTAAACATAGACTATTTGCGTAATAAATCCAAATGCTCCAGAAAGCATTGTAAGAAAAATTTTCATTATTAATAATAATAAAACCCATGGATTCAGAGTTACAGCTGATAATAAGGATATGACTAATATTGGATGCAGGATGATAAACTTAGGGCTTGTAATCTCAGAAAAAACTATTAGAATAGTAATTGGAATGATTCCTTTCAGTAAGATATTACAGGACTCACAAATGCTACTGAATACTGAAGATATTCTCCAGAAAAGATTACTTGGGGAAAAGGATAGGAATACTTTCGAATACTCATAAAGTGCCAGATACTTACACGTTGTTTCCTTGGATACTTATAATAATTCTGAGATGAAAGTATTATTTTTACAGCTAAGGACATAGAGGGTAAAAGAGGCTAAGGATTTCACTAATCTCATATGGTGTGTGCATGTGTGCTAAGTTGCTTCAGTCGTGTCTGACTATTTGTGACACTATGGACTGTAGCCAGCCAGGCCCCTCCGTCCATGGGATTCTCCAGGCAAGAATACTGGAGTGGGTTGCCATGCCCTCCTCCAGGGGATCTTCCAGACCCAGGGATCCAACCCTCGTCTCTTAAGTCTCCTACATTGGCGTGTGGGTTCTTTACCACTAGCACCACCTGGGAAGCCCACTTTATATTTACACACACACACACACACACACACACACACACATATGTATATAAAATCTCATATGGTAAGTGAATGGAAATGTTGGCTCTAGAATTCAGCCCCTACATGTATTCCCTTTCCATCAAGGGAAAGATTAAATGTGTTTAACTCGTAGGGTTAAATGTGTTTGATTCAGAAGGTGTTTTACTTCAAAGTCAAACATAGAGGGGGCAGAACAGTTATCCATAAAGCCAAGAAATGAAAAGTTTCAACTTCACATGTATTGGCAGTTGGCAACCGTCCATCTTCCATTGTAACTCTAGCCTCTTAGAAAAAAAAATATATATGTTCGCCAGGTGTAGTGAGAAGAGTAGTTCTTGATAAGGTGTTTTCAGACATAGAACTTTGAGAGTGAGATAATGAGTTGAGGAAGTGTGAGAGATTGGCCAACTTCTTAGAGGGTTAGCAATGTCAGAATGACAGTGGACTGTCCCAGAAGCTAAACTTGTCAGTGCCTTGGATTTAACCAGGCTCTGAGAACTGATTCATGCTTATAGAAAATGATTTATTAATGTACAAGCTAAGATTTCATCTTTTGTGACTATATAATGGTACTCACCACCCCCCCCAAAGAAATTTTTTTTGGTACTAAGATAATAGGTGTCCTGAAGGTTTATTAGTGAGTAGACTTAGAAGGAATGATTGGGTGACCATATGGATATTCTCTTCAGGCCACAGATGAGAGTAGGTTATGTTTAGTGACCAGAACATTTTCTTTGGCTCAGTAGTAACTATAACATTCTTGTTCTTTTTTTTTCGTGGATTCCATGTAGATCTCACTCCTTTTGTAAGATTCAGTAATTTAACTGTTTAAACAAGTATTATACAAATATATACTCAAGTAACCTTAATTGTATCCCCACAAAGCCCTGCAATGCATTACTCTAAAAGTGGAAAACCCAAGACTGGTTTCTCCCATTAATATGGATCTCTTTTGTTCTACTTATTCCAAGGTTTGATGCCAACTTCCTATAGCCACCCCATATACTACTCGTTAAAAACACAAAACCCCTCTCAACAGAGCTGATTTAATCTGACCTGAAATTCATTAATGAAATGGAATTCAGATAATCATTTGCTAGAGATTTAAGTGTAGGAAAAGAAAATATAAGATGAATTTGTGGCAAGATTTCTGTAAATAATAATTAATTGAAGAAGAAATGAAGTATATAGGAAGGGGTGGATATTGCATTTTATTTGGGGCAAGAGAGAAACTAGAAGAAATGTTTCCTGGGAGAGAAGCTGCAGTTCTGATTATCATTTTCATTAAGGATGACAACAACATGAAAGGCTCATGTAAATTAAGCATTACTATTTTCAAACATACTTTCAAAGTTTCTTTTGAATCATTCAAGGGTAACATAGCATGGTTAAAGTTCTGTTTATCCCAATTATGATGTTTCTCTTTGTATAATTGAAAGCTATCTAATGAGCACTCACTGTGTAAGAGGTGACTGCAAGGTGATATGAATAAACAGAAAGGATGGTCCTTTCCTTTAAGGAGCAATTGTTTTGAGTTCCGTCATTTCAGGTCTTCACGTGGGAACGGGTGATTGACAGCTGAAGACTGTATATGCTTTGTGCTCAACACATCCCACCATTAGGAAGGACTGGCATAACGTCTTGGAGCTCAGGTCAGGAGCTGGGGAAGGTAGCATTAACTTTGATTAGGAAAGTTAATCTGTGATATTTGCTTCCTTGAAGAGGTTGGATATTCCCTTTACATCGGTGACCCCCAGCCTTCTGGCACCAGGGTGCAGTTTGACGGAAGATGACTTTTCCCTGGATCAGTGGGTGGGGGAGGTGGCTGGATGGTTTCAGGGTGAGTCCCAGTGCACTGCACTTATTGTGCGCTTTATTTCTATTATTATTACATCAGCTCCACCTGAGATCATCAGGCATTAGATCCCAGAGGTTGGGGACCCCTGCCTTACACGAATCTTCAGTAAAATCTTCAAGTTTTCCAAGAGTTTACTATTCTTATTTCCAGTCTGGCCACCTTTTAAGGGTAGCAGTTCTCCACTTAAATGGCAGCATAGTTGTCTGTGTTCAAGTACTTTCCAGGGGCACATTCTGGAGTTTACAGCTGTCCAATAGTTATTAAAATTGCAGTTGAGGGGCGGGGAGGGGGGAAGCATTAAGGATGATTGCATAAAGGATGTGCAGTTCATTCCTTCTTTGAAATGCTCACATTTCCTTCCAGACCCAAGAGCTGTGACCCTCAGCTGACTAGTAATGGCCCCTCAAAGATCTGCAGGCTGGGTGACTTATGGGCTGATGGTGAGGAAGATTATGAGGAGCAGCCTTCAGAAACACCTTGGGCAGGCCGTGGAGAGAATGTTCCTGAGAATATCTTTAATAATTTAGTGCAAAGCATAGAGAGGTTTTTAAACCTATTGGGCAAGTTACCAAGTCAATAGTCCAATAGGCTAGCTCATCAATAACACCTCCGTCTTTGGCCTTTTCAGTGTTAATTGTCCCTCTGTGGGAGTAAAGGCAGAAACAGGGAGAGTAGTGGAACCTGAGATCTGCCACTACCGTGAGAGTATTAGCTCCTGTTAGGAGAGTGGGCAAATCACCATTAATGAGAAGAGAATGATCAAGATGGAGAAAGTGACCCTACATGAAATTATTTCTACTTACTACATTACATGATTTTTAATATTTTTATTTATTTTATTTTTTAAATTTTACCCTGGTTAATTTATTATAGCATATTTTTAATTCAACAATCAAAAGAAATACAATTTTTTTTTCCAAAAAAGATTCATTTATGAGATAAATCTTCTGAACTTGAGAGATATAGACTGTAATTGATTAAGGCCATTTAATTAATTAATTAATTAATTTTTATTTTACTTTACAGTACTGTATCAGTTTTGCCATACATGTTCCCAATCCTGAACCCTCCTCCCACCTCCATCCCCATACCATCTCTCTGGGTCATCCCAGTGCACCAGCCCCAAGCATTCTGTATCCTGCATTGAAGAACATAGGCAAAACACTCTCCGACATAAATCACAGCAGGATCCTCTATGACCCACCTCCCAGAATATTGGAAACAAAAGCAAAAATAAACAAATGGGATCTAATTAAAATTAAAAGCTTCTGCACAACAAAGGAAACTATAAGCAAGGTGAAAAGACAGCCTTCAGAATGGGAGAAAATAAAAGCAAATGAAGCAACTGACAAACAGCTAATCTCAAAAATATACAAGCAACTCCTGCAGCTCAATTCCAGAAAAATAAATGACCCAATCAAAAAATGGGCCAAAGAACTAAATAGACATTTCTCCAAAGAAGACATACGGATGGCTAACAAACACATGAAAAGATGCTCAACATCACTCATTATCAGAGAAATGCAAATCAAGACCACAATGAGGTACCATTTCACACCAGTCAGAATGGCTGCGATCCAAAAGTCTACAAGCAATAAATGCTGGAGAGGGTGTGGAGAAAAGGGAACCCTCTTATACTGTTGGTGGGAATGCAAACTAGTACAGCCACTATGGAGAACAGTGTGGAGATTCCTGAAAAAACTGGAGATAGAACTGCCTTATGACCCAGCAATCCCACTGCTGGGCATACACACCGAGGAAACCAGAATTGAAAGAGACATGTGTACCCCAATGTTCATCGCAGCACTGTTTACAATAGCCAGGACTTGGAAGCAACCTAGATTGTCCGTCAGCAGACGATTGGATAAGAAAGCAGTGGTACATATACACAATGGAGTATTACTCAGCCATTAAAAAGAATACATTTGAATCAGTTCTAATGAGGTGGATGAAACTAAAGCCGATTATATAGAGTGAAATAAGCCAGAAAGAAAAACACCACACATATATATGGAATTTAGAAAGATGGTAACGATAACCTTGTATGCGAGACAGCAAAAGAGACACAGATGTATAGAACAGTCTTTTGGACTCTGGGAGAGGGAGAGGGTGGGATGATTTGGGAGAATGGCATTGAAACATGTAAAATATCATATAAAAATTTTTCTTTCTTTATTTTTAACTGAAGCATAATTACAATAATGTTTTGGTTTCTGCCATATATCAACATGGATCAGCCATAGGTATACATGTGCCCCCTCCCTCTTGAGCCTCCCTCTCACCTCCCACACCATCCCACCCCTCTAGGTTGTCTCAGAACTCTGGTTTGAGTTCCCTGTCTTGTACAGCAGGCCATCTGTTCTACATCTCTTAATGTATATGTTTCCATGCTACTCTTTCCATTCATCCCACCCTTTCCTTCCTACCCTGCCCTCCAATCCATAAGTCTGTTCTCTATGTCTGTGTCTCCATTCCTGTCCTGCTAATAGGGTCATCAGTGCCGTCTTTCTAGATTCCATATATATGTGTTAATATATGATGTTTTTTTCTTTCTGACTGACTTTATGCTTTATAATAGGATCTAGGTTCATCCACCTCACTGCAATGGACTCAAATGCATTCTTTTTTGTGGCTGAGTAATATTCCATTGTATATATGCTACATTACATGATTTTTAAAATTTTTATTTTATTATTGGAATATAATTACAGTGTTGTGTTAGTTTCTGTTGTACAGCAATGTGAATCAGATACACAGACCTGCCTCTTGAGAAACCTACATGCAGGTCAGGAAGCAGCAGTCAGAACTGGACATGGAACAACAGACTGGTTTCAAATAGGAAAAGGAGTACGTCAAGGCTGTATATTGTCACCCTGCTTATTTAACTTTTTTGCAGAGTATGTCATGAGAAACGCTGGGCTGGAAGAAGCACATCCTGTAATCAAGATTGCTGAGAGAAATATCAATAACTTCAGATATGCAGATGACACCACCCTTATGGCAGAAAGTGAAGAGGAATAAAAAGCCTCATGATGAAAGTGAAAGAGGAGAGTGAAAAAGTTGGCTTAAACCTCAACATTCAGAAAACGAAGATCATGGCATCTGGTCCCATCACTTCATGGCAAATCGATGGGGAAACAGTGGAAACAGTGTCAGACTTTATTTTTGGGGGCTCCAAAATCACTGCAGATGATGACCGCAGCCATGAGATTAAAAGACACTTACTCCTTGGAAGGAAAGTTATGACCAACCTAGATAGCATATTCAAAAGCAGAGACATTACTTTGCCAACAAAGGTCCGTCTAGTCAAGGCTGTGGTTTTTCCAGTAGTCATGTACGGATGTGAGAGTTGGACTGTGAAGAAGGCTGAGGACCGGAGAATTGATGCTTTTGAACTGTGGTGTTGGAGAAGACTCTTGAGAGTCCCTTGGACTGCAAGGAGATCCAACCAGTCCATTCTAAAGGAGATCGATCAGTCCTGGGTGTTCTTTGGAAGGAATGATGCTGAAGCAGAGACTCCAGTACTTTGGCCACCTCATGCGGAGAGACTCATTGGAAAAGACTCTGATGCTGGGAGGGATTGGGGGCAGGAGGAAAAGGGGATGACAGAGGATGAGTTGGCTGGATGGGATTACCAACTCGATGGACGTGAGTTTGAGTGAACTCTGGGAGTTGGTGATGGACAGGGAGGTTTTGTGTGCTGGGGTTCATGGGGTCGCAAAGAGCCGGACATGACTGAGCGACTGAACTGAACTGAACTGATACATATATCCACTCCCTCTTACATTATATGATTTAATTTGCCCAGATCTGTGCTGTTCAATAGGATAGACACTAGTCACATGTGGCTATTTACATTTGCATCCAAATTAATCCAAATTTGGTAAAATGAAAAATCCATTTCCAGTTTCTTGGTTATACTAGTAACATTTCCAGTGCTTAGTAACCACATATGGCTACTATAATGGACATAAATGCATAGAAAATTTCCTTTACTGCAGAACATTCTACTGGATAGCACTGGTCTAGAGCATAATACAGAGAAGGCAATGGCACCCCACTCCAGTACTTTTGCCTGGAAAATCCCGTGGATGGAGGAGCCTGGTGGACTGCAGTCCATGGGATCGCGAAGAGTCGGACACGACTGAGCAACGCACTTTCCCTTTTCACTTTCATGCATTGGAGAAGGAAATGGCAACCCACTGCAGTGTTCTTGCCTGGAGAATCCCAGGGATGGGGGAGCCTGGTGGGCTGCCATCTATGGGGTTGCACAGCGTCGGACACGACTGAAGCGACTTAGCAGCAGCAGCAGCAGCAGGGCATAATAAGGAGAGAATGAGCCAAGCAGTGAAGTCCATGGTCTGTTTTCCAAAGCAATGTATCAGGATGTTTTCTATCTTTTTATTGTTGTACTTACCCCATTACATTATTAGTATGCTACATTATTGCCTCTTTATCTTTGAGTTGGTACAAATGGATCATGCTTACTCATGTTATACTAGTGTTGTTATACTAGTTATACTAGAATAAGGGAGTTTCCCCACTAGCCAAATGTATGGATTCATATTTGTGTGTATGTATATTTATCAGCCCTTTCTATGCATCTGTGTATCTATGTGTCTATCTATCTGGGCTTCCCTGGCGGATCAGATTGTAAAGAATCTGCCTGCAATGCAGGAGACCTGGGTTTGATCCCTGGGTTGGGAAGATACCATGGAGAAGGGAATGGCAACCTGCTCCAGTAATCTTGCGCAGAGAATTCCATGGACAGGGGAGCCTGGCGAGCTATAGTCCATGGGGTTGGAAAGAGGCACGACTGAACGACTATCTCACACACACACACACACACACACACACACACACACATCTATTTATCATCTAGCTAGGTATCATCTGTCAATATATTCTTTCTCTTATTGGCTTTGTATAATTTCTAAATTTAGTGCATCAGCATAGATACTTTGATGATCTGTGGAATAATTCTAACTGGGAAAGTTGACTTAAGGTAATGATTTAGGAAGTCTTGAATAATTTGTAGATTTAAAAATTTTCTCTGTACCTGCTTCCTATTATCAAAAATAAACAAGAGTTAGGTGTCATTTTTATTAATAAGAAAAGTTGGGAGAGTGTCTGACAGATGGAGAAGGACAAAGGAAGGAACAAATAGAGATGAACAGGTGAATAAAAGGAGACATGTATTGTGTTCTGTGGACCTATTGCTAGGCGAGATTGTTCTCCTGTTTAGTTCTTAGAATAACCCCATGAAGTAGATTTTGTCTTGATTTTATAGGTGAGTAGACAGGCTCAGAGAGGGATTTCATTGCTCAGAGTTCACACAACTAGTTAATGTAGATGGTACTGCTGACATTCAAACTCAGTGTCTTACTCGAAGAATCCCTCATTTCCCCCCTTCTATCAGGTGCTAAGTTATCTCTTTCTTTCCTGAGAGCTGACAGCTTACCCTCTATTTCCTTCTGTTGTTTTATATTTTATCTCTTATCTTTTCTTCAATTTTTTTCATGTGAGGAATTTTTGTTCTCTTTACTTGAAAATAAAGGGCAATGTGTCTAAAAGATTTTTTCCTTTTGCTTTCCAGAGTAATTCTTTCTCTGAATTGTGTTATACCCACTTTTTTGCTCTTATAGCTCTTCCAATTTTTACCAGAATGCTAAGCGATGGCCCATGCCATTTCATTTCTAAAGATTACATCGTTCAGTGGGGGTAAGTTTGGTTGGGTCTTTGATTTGCTCATTTAAAATGTTGGGGATGGGTGAGAGGTGTGAACCAAGGCTGCAACTGCTTCAGTTTGGTTATATTTGTCTCCAGACTCCTCACTAAATCTGCAGCATCCTCTGTTCTCATTGGATTATCTTTAAAATTTTGGCATTCTGCTCTTCAAACTAAGCAGAAGTTTAGCTTATTTTCATTGAGGCTGAATACATCACCAGTCTCTTGTGATTTAATATGAACAACATATACATACACAGTTAAATAATATAATGAAAATAAAATGCCCATTACCCAGTTTAAATAATTCAGTTGTTCAAACTGCAGTTCCACGGAATGGGGAAAGCTGAACTATTGGCTTGCTTTTCAGATAATGTTAAGGTAAAAAAGGAATAAGCAGTAAGAATAGTTGTAACTAGTAGTAGTAGCATTAGTTGCTCAGCTGTGTCCAGCTTTTTGCATCCCCATGGACTGTATGTAGCTCCCAGGCTCCTCTATCCATGCGATTCTCCAGGCAAGAATACTGGAGTAGGTTGCCGTACTATTCTCCAGGGGAATCTTCCTGACCCAGGGATCGAACCCAGGTCTCCTGCATTGCAGGCAGATTCTTTACCATCTGAGCCACCTTACTGACAAAATAAGGACAGATACCTTCTGGGTGTTTGCATGGAGTATATCATTTATTTCTTAACCCTGGAAGCAAATGTTGCTACGTGCATTTAACAGTTGAAGAAACCAAGGTTCAAAGAGGTTAAACAACTTGTCCAAGGACGTTTAGCAAGTAGATGGCCAAGCTAGAACTTGATTCTGGTTTTTCATTTATGTTAGTGAGAGATTTGGGAAAAGAGCTTCACTCATTAGACTCTCACTCTATTATTACAGCAGTTTGTAAATGTTGGATCAGGAGTGCTATGGAAATTATGCAGATATTACAGAGGAGGAATAATTAGATGATAACAGAGAAGTAGTTTGGCTACAAAGATTGAACAGAACTGTGTTACCTTTCCTAGAAACAAAAAATCTCCTCTCTTGCAGCAGGAGACCTGGGTATAGAAGGGTCGGGTGTTCTCGTGATTAAAAGGGATGAGGAAAGGAGGTCTTTGGTGGGAGCTGGGGGCTCTCACTTAGTGAGTCCTGACCATACCCAACTGAGTGAATAAATTCTGCAGATATCTCTGTGGGATGCTTTCCTCCCATAGAGGAAATGCTTTCTTCCCTTCATACCCACTAGACTGCATATGAGATGTTCAGACTGTCCCACAACCACAGAGGGTTCTGCTCTTTAGGCAATGGTTTTAAATTGGTTGAGATGTCCTCTGGGGGGAAATCTGATAATATCCAGAGATACTTTTAATTGTTACAGCTGGAGAGGGTGCTACTGGCATGTAGTGAGTAGATGACAAAGATGCTGCTAAACAGCCTGTAATGCACAGGACAGCTCCCTGCAGCAGAGAATTACCAGCCTCAGAATGTCCATAGTGACAATGCCGAGAAACCTTGCTGTAAGATAAATAAGCGAACAATGGCAAACCTTTTGCTCTCTAGGTCTTGAAGGCGACGGTGTGTATGAGGTTTGGCTAGAGGGAGGAGCAGTAGACACTGCTGCTGCTGCTGAGTGGCTTCACTAGGGAACCTTCAACATCTGAGTTCACTTAGGTTGGCTCCTAAAAGGAAATGAAGGAATTTACAGCTTTGAAATTCAAGCTCATGTTTTCTGATTCCAAATCCTATGATTTCCAGTTTCCATCATCTTAATTTAACAAATGCTGCACGATATAAAAGTTTTCTCTTGCAAAGACTACTTTGTTAGAAAATAACTCAAGGGGAGTTAAAAAATATAAATATGTTTGTTAATGATGAACATTTTTAAAAATGAAGAGTTTTCAGTGAAGTTGCATTAAAGTTTCAAATCTCAACTTTCTATAATTTTTGAAAAAAAATTACCTTTGAGAACATTGTACAAATGTGTGAGTGTCTATATAACAGTCTCAAATATAATTTACTTCAGTCAACTGGTGATAAAATTGCTGTTAGAACAAATATTGGTCTATGGTATGCATTAAAGAGATTCTAGATTTCCACAATGTTGGGGAAGTTGTTGTAGGGGTCTGTGACTTTAAGTATAAAATCCAGTTTTATTTATGTATTTAATTAAAAAAATTATTTTATAATTGAGCAAAAAAATAGTTTCATTAAAAAAATTTTTTGTATTATCCTAATTTGTGTGCATCAAGCAACCTCCTGATGATGTCATAAACCAGAGAAAGTTCCTTATCAGATAAAACACATTTATATGTATAGAAAATAGAAGTCTTGACCTTGCATTTTTAAAAATTACGTTTATTTCTTTTTAATGGAAGGATAACTGCTTTACAGTATTGTGTTGATTTCTGCCAGCCATGAACATGAATCAGCTGTAGGTACATCCGTGTCCCCTCCCTCTCCCTCCTTATCCCACCTCTCTAGGTTGTCACACAGCCCCAGTTTGCGTTCCCTGAGTCATACAGCAAATGCCCATTGGCTATCTATTTTATACACGGTGCTGTATGTTTCCACGTTACTCTCTCCGTACAGCACGCCTCCTCCTTGCTCCCCCCACCCGCAACCCTTTCTCCTTAAGTCTGTTCCTTCTCTGTCTTCACTGAGGCCCTGCAAGTAGCTTCATCAGTACTGTCTTTCTAGATGCCATATGTATGCGTTAAGGTAGTTGNGCATATTAAAAAGCAGAGACATTACTTTACCAACAAAGGTCCATCTAGTCAAAGCTGTGGTTTTTCCAATAGTCACGTGTGGATGTGAGTGTTGTACTATAAAGAAAGCTGAGAACTGAAGAATTGATGTTTTTGAACGGTGGTGTTGGAGAAGACTCTTGAGAGTCGCTTGGACTGCAAGGAGGTCAAACCAGTCAATCTTAAAGGAAATCATTCCTGAATATTCACTGAAGGACTGATGCTGAAGCTGAAGCTCTAATACTTTGGGCACCTGATGCGAAGAACTGACTGATTGGAAAAGACCCTGATTCTGGGAAAGATCGAATGCAGAGGAGAAGGGGACGACAGAGGATGAGATGGTTGGATGGCATCACTGACTCAATGAACATGAATCTGAGCAAGCTCCAGGAGCTGGTGATGGGCAGGGAGGCCTGGTGTGCTGTAGTCCTTGGGGTCACAAAGAGCTGGACACGACTGAGTGACTGAACAACTAGGGCTTTTCACTCACTGAGACTATAATGGAATTCTCCTTTGGTGGATTCACATCGGTGTATGACAAAACCAATAGAGTATTGTAAAGTAAAATAAAGTAAAAATAAATAAATAAATAAATAAAATGAAAAAAAACTGTGGTATTAAGAGTGCTATGTCTAAAAAAAAAATAAAAATTTACCACTTTTCTGTTTTCCTTTTTAAATTTGTATCTTTTCTCCATTTGAAGTTTCACTGGCATGATGTGGTTTATGGCTCCAATTTCATTTTTCCTACAAAAGGCTAGAATTGACTGTTTAGCAGGTAGTCTTTCTCCCACTGATGTGACTTGGCAATTTTCTTAAATACTGTTTTCTTCCCCTTTTTTGTGTCATCTTGGAGACTTTTTAATCAATGTTATGTTTACTTCATAATTTATGTTTTCTATGTTTTAATGTTGGATATCTACTGTTCAAGGGTTTAGTATATTTTCCCTGTGAAACCAGTAGAGCCTGGTGCTTAATTAAAAAGTAGCTCTTTGATAATTTTTCTGTTTCTTCCATGGAAAACACTATGCTTAACTTTTCTATTTTGTTTTCTGGGATCAGTTTTGGTAAACTCTATTTCCCTAGAAAATAATTTATTTTATCTGGATTTTCAAGTTTATTTGTGTGGAATTTCATAAATCACTCTCCATGATACTCTTTTTGTGCATCTTGTCATATTTTCCTTTTTGTATTTGTGCCTCCTTTAAAAAAAAACATAAGATACAGAATTATTTATATATTTTTACTATTCTTCCCTACATCCTGTAAGAATCATATTTTATTTTATTGGTTCCATTGTTTTCCTAGTTTTTAATTAATCAGTTTCTGCTATTAACCTTTATTAATTTCTTTCCTGTGGTTTGTTATTGTTGTTAGGCCACTAAGTCATGTCTGATTCTTTGTGACCCTATGGACTATAGCTCACCAGGCTCCCTTGTCCTCCACTGTCTCCCAGAGTTTGCTCCAGCTCTTGTCCACTGAGTCAGTGATGCAATCTAACCATCTTATCCTTTGCTACCTCCTTCGCCTTTTGCCTCCAATCTTTCCTAGCATCAGGGTATTTTCTGATGAGTCAGCTCTTTACATCAGGTGCCAAAGTATTGGAGCTTCAGTGAATATTCAGGGTTGATTTCCTTCAGGATTGACTGGTTTGATCTTACAGTCTGAGGGGCTTACAAGAGTTCTCCAGCACCACAATTCAAAAGTATCAATTCTGTCATATAAAAGTGGAACATATACTTAATTATTTTACTATTATTTTAGTTGACTAGGTTATTAACTGTGAAAGTTATTATTTTGTGAAAACTATTTTAGCTGATTTTTACAAGTTCTATATATTTTTTTTGTCATCCATGCTTTCTGGAAATTCTGTGATTTCAATTTAGTTCTCTTTGATTCAAAAGTTAAGAGAAAAAGCTTTACTTTTAGGAGTAGTAGGACCCTTTTGTTTTCNGATTGCCCATTAAGTCACAAACACAGAAAAAGTTCAAAATGCTAATAGATAAAAGTAGGAACAATAAGTATTCCTATAGGGGTTTTTCTTTCTAATGAGATCTCTGTTGGTGGTGGGTAATGTGCGTGCTCAGTCATGTCTAACTTCTGTGACCCTATTGACTGTAGCCTGCCAGGTTCCTCTGTTCATAGAATTTTCCAGGCAAAAATACTGGAGCAAGATGCCATTTCCTACTCCAGGAAATCTTCCTGACCTAGGGATAGAACCAGTGTCTCTTGCTTCTCCTATATTGGCAGGCAGATTCTTTACAACTTTACTGCCTGGAAAGTTGAGACCTATGTTACCTGAAGCATATTAGGAACATAAAACACAAGATCTCCTTTCCTCTTCCAACATCCAGAATAAAGAAAAATTGAAAAGAATATACTCTGGTGAGAAGTAAAGTGGTAAGAAAGCAAGCCTGATTATCCAACCCACAAATAATGCAACAGAGCCTCTAAGAGATAGACCACAGAAATGAACAATAAACAATTAACCAAACCAGGGTAACATATTTTCCTGTACCCATAGTGAAACCAAAGATTGGTCCTTTTACTCTTTTTCATGTGTAGCTGCCAGATATTTCACTGTTCAGTTTAGTTCAGTTCAGTCGCTCAGTTGTGTCCAACTCTTTGCGACCCCATGAACCACAGCACACCAGGCTTCCCTGTCTATCACTGACTCTTGGAGTCCACCCAAACCCATGTCCATCAAGTTAGTGATGCCATCCAACTATCTCGTCCTCTGTCATCCCCTTCTCCTCATGCCCTCAATCTTTCCCAGCATCAGGGCTTTTTCCAATGAGTCAGCTCTTAGCATCAGGTGGTCAAAGTATTGGAGTTTCAGCTTCAACATCAGTCCTTCCAGTGAACACCTAGGACTGATCTCCTTTAGGATGGACTAACTGGATCTCCTTGCAATCCAAGGGACTCTCAAGAGTCTTCTCCAACACCACAGTTCAAAAGCATCAATTCTTTGGCACTCAGCTTTCTNCATCAGTCCTTCCAATGAACACCCAGGACTGATCTCCTTTAGGATGGACTAACTGGATCTCCTTGCAATCCAAGGGACTCTCAAGAGTCTTCTCCAACACCACAGTTCAAAAGCATCAATTCTTTGGCACTCAGCTTTCTTTATAGTCCAACTCTCACATCCATACATGACCAGTGGAAAAACCATAGCCTTGACTAGAGGGACCTTTGTTGTCAAAGTAATGTCTCTGCTTTTTAATATGCTGTCTAGGTTGGCCATAACTTTTCTTCCAAGGAGTAAGTGTCTTTTAATTTCATGACTGCAATCACCATCTGCAGTGATTTTGGAGCCCCCCAAAATAAAGTCAGTCACTGTTTCCATTGTTTCTCCATCTATTTACCATGTTACCATGATCTTAGTTTTCTGAATGTTGAACTTTAAGCCAACTTTTTCACTCTCCTCTTTTACTTTCATCAAGAGGCTTTTCAGTTCTTCTTTACTATCTTTCATATGGGTGGTGTCATCTGCATATCTGAGGTTATTGATATTTCTCCCAGAAATGTTGATTCCAGCTTGTGTTTCTTCCAGCCCAGTGTTTCTCATGATGTACTCTGCATATACATTAAATAAGCAGGGTGACAATATACAGACTTGACATACTTCTTTTCCTATTTGGAACTAGTCTGTTGTTCCATGTCCAGTTCTAACTGTTGCTTAATCATGTGCTGCTGCTGCTGCCAAGTCGCTTCAGTCGTGTCCAACTCTGTGCAACCCCATAGGCAGCAGCCCACCAGGCTCCCCTGTCCCTGGGATTCTCCAGGCAAGAACAGTGGAGTGGGTTGCCATTTCCTTCTCCAATGCATGAAAGTGAAACGTGAAAGTGAAGTCGCTCAGTCAGCTTAATTATGTCTTTCTAAAACATTGGGTGAGAAGACCCTTTTGGTAAATATCAGAAAAGAACAGTCACATCGTATAGGTTATCAGTCTAGTCTATTATACATATTTTCCATTCAATATTTTGATAAAAATGATGACAAACACTTCTAAGTATTTTGATTGCCATTTACTTATAATGACTAATTTTTACATACTAGTGTTCATTCTTTTTAAATTCATTAAAAATAATATTTCTTATATAGGTAAATTTGATATATCACACTTTTTATCCTTTGATGAAAACTTAATCATATAAAACAGACAGAGTAATAGCAATAGAAGAAATATATTAGTTAATAAGTAATCTATATTTCCTTTTTCTCTTTTAATTTTTTCAGTGTATGACACTTGACAAAAAAAGCAATCAGGCAGCTGTGGTTGTATGCACACAGTATTAAAGGTTTTTTTTTTCTTTTCCACCATGTAAAACTTTAGTAGGAATGAATGATAATAAAAGTTTATAATCTTTCCCAAAGATTCTTCAGAATCAGATAACAGGCATGCATTTTCTTTTTTAATTAGAGCAAAATTGTTTTACAATGTTTTGTTGGTTTCTGCCATACAATGATGTGAATCAACCATGATTATATATTTATTTATTTATTCATTCCCTATAGAGCCTCCCTCCTGCCTCCAATCTCACCCCTCTAGGTGGTGATCACAGAGTGCCAGGCTGGCTCCCTCTATTATACAGCAGCTTCCTGCTAGTTATCTATTTTACACATTATAGTTCATATATGTTAGTGCTACTTTCTCAATTTGCCCTACCCTCTCTTTCCCCTACTGTGTCCACAAGTCCATTCTCTCTACATCAGCGTCTCCATTACTTCTCTGAAAATAGGTTCATCAATACTATCTTTCTAGATTCGATACATACGTGTTGATATACAGTATTTGTTTTTTTCTTTCTGACTTACCTTACTCTGTATAACAGGCTCTAGGCTCATCCGCATCGCTACAATTGACCCAATTTCATTCCTTTCTATGAATAATATTCCCTTGTGTATATATACCACTTCTCCTTTATCCATTCATCTGTCAGTGGATATCTAGGTTGCTTCCTTGTCCTTGCTATTATAAATAATGCTGCAGTGAACACTGTGGTTCGTGTGTCTTTTTGAATTGTTGTTTTCTTAGCGTATATGCCCAGTGGTGGAATTGCCAGGTCATATGGCAATTTTATTCCTAGTTTTTAAAGGAATATCCATACTTCTTCATAGTGGCTGTATAAATTTACACTTTTTCCACATCCTCTCCAGCGCTTAATATTTGTAGATTTTTGGGTGATGGTCATTCTAATTGGTGTGAGATGATATCTCATTACAGTTTTAATTTACATTTCTCTAATAATGAATAATGCTGAGCATTTTTTCTTGTGTTTACTGGTCATCCATATGTATACTTTGGAGAAATGTCTGTTTAGGTCTTTTGCCCACATTTTTCATTGAGTTGTTTGTTTTTCTGATAATGAGCTATATGAGCTGCTTATATATTTTGGAGATTAGTTTTCTGTCATTTGCTTCAGTTGCAATGATGTTCTTCCACTCTGAAGGTTGTCTTGATTATAGTTTCCTTTGCTATGACAAGCTTTTAAGTTTAATTAAGTCCCATTTATTTATTTTTGTTCTTATTTCCATTAATCTAGGAGACAGGTTAAAAAGATGATCTTGCACGAGTGTACTGCCTGTTTTCTTCTAAGAGCTTTATAGTTTCTGGCCTTGTGTTTAAATGTTTAAACCATTTTGAGTTTATTTTTGTATACAGTGTTAGAAAGTGTTCTAATTTCATTCTTTTGCACATTGCTGTCCAGTGTTCCAAGCACCATTTACTGAAGAGACTATCTTTTCTCCATTGAATTTTTTGCTTCCTTTATCAAAGATAAGGTACCCATAGGTGTGTGGTTTTATCTCTGAACTCTCTATCTTGTTCTATTGGCCTACATTTCTGTTTTTGTGCCAGTACCATACAGTCATGATGACTGTAGCTTTATAGTATAGTCTCAAGTCAGTAAAGTTGATTCCTCCACCTCCACCTTTTTTTCTCAAGATTTTTTTTGGCTCTTCAGGGTCTTTTCTGCTTCCATACAAATTGTAAAGTTTGTTTTAGTTCTGTGAAAAATGCCATTGATAAAGGCATGTATTTCTGACTTGGGTAGGAAGTCTTTTTAGATTCACTCTTGCTACTACTCAAATAGAAACATTTTAAACAGAAATGTAAGCTGTGTTTCACTAATGTATTAAATCCAAGATATTATTTATTTGAAATGTATGATGGGATTAGAGTCATAGATAAGAGTATAAAAATAATGTTTGGGAACATTAGAAATTATTATGGTTATGTGAATATGCACAATTTAGTATAAATAACCTATTTTGCAGCTCACTCTCTGGAGAAGATTTAGAAGCAACGATGTTCCAGAAGCAAGTGTTTAGATCTTGGTATTTACATATACTAGGTGTTTAGATCTTGTATTTAGATCTTGGTTCTTTATACTAGTCTTCAATGAAATCATCCAGCATCCTTGAAATACTGCTGAGTCTAGGGCATAAAATATTAGCATAGGGATATCTTGTAATATCAGAATGTGAGGAGGGAATCTGAAATTGTAAGCTCAATCAACAAATGGATGTGGTAAGTCTAAAGGGTACAAAGTCAAGTGAAAGAACTTGTGAAGTCCAAAGCTGGAAACATTTGAGCAATAAAAAAGATAGTTTAGTTTTAAATTATAAAGCAAAACACAAAATAAATATCCATGAGTTCATACCAATATGCATAAATTACTGTATGAAGGAATGAATACAAACAAATGGGAGCATAGACAAATCTTTCTTGTAGAAGATTTCCAAATATATTTTGTAGATATTTATTTCTCTCTTGAGGAAGTGAACATCCTACCCTTGAGCATGAACTGCATTTAGTGACTTGCTTCTACTGGGCACAGTATAGAAAGGGAAAACAGAAGTCACATTATAGTACAGAGTTTAGGCAAACACTATTTTAGTCAGTTAAGCAAGATTAGTATTAACAGTCAGAGAAGGCAGTGGCACCCCACTCTAGTACTCTTGCCTGGAAAATCCCATGGATGGAAGAGCCTGGTAGGCTGCAGTCCATGGGGTCGCTGAGAGTTGGACATGACTCAGTGACTTCACTTCCCTGGTGGCTCAGATGGTAAAGTGTCTACCTGCATTGTGGGAGTCCCAGGTTCGATCCCTGGGTTGGGAAGATCCCCTGGAGAAGGAAATGGCAACCCGCTCCAATACCCTTGCCTGGAAAATCCCATAGACAGAGGAACATGGTAGGCTATAGTCCAAGGAGTCACAAAGAGTTGGACACGACTGAGCGACTGCATGCATTAGAGAAGGAAATGGCAACCCACTCCAGTGTTCTTGCTTGGAGAATCCCAGGGATGGTGGAGCCTGGTGGGCTGCTGTCTATGAGGTCGCACAGAGTCAGATATGACTGAAGCAACTTAGCAGTAGCAGTATCAACAGTAATAAGTTATCCTTGACATGACACCCTTGATGTGAAATGATGAGAATGACTTTACCTCTGTGGTCTTACTACAAAAACTAGTCTAATGAAGAGAAATTAGATCATTCATCCCCCTTGGTCCAACCATGAGAAAAATATCAGGCAAATTCCAATTGAGGGATATCATATAAAAAAAGGCTTGATCACTACTTTTCAAGACCCATGAGGTCAGCAAAAGCAAGGAAAATCTGAGAAAATATCAGTGTTCAGAAGATGCTGCGGAGACATAAAGACTAAGTTCAGCATACCTGGAACAGAAAAAGGACATTAAGAGGAAAACTAATGAAATCAGAAAAATGTATCTATATTGGTTTCAGTTCATGTACTGCAGTATAACAAAAGTTGTGACCAATAAAGCTATTATATGTAAAATGCTAACAATTGGAGAAATTAGATGTAAGGTATACAAGAACTCTGAACTCTCTTTGAAACTTTAAGTAAATGTAAACTATTCTAAAATAATATATTTTAGAAAAAAATATATTTAACATGACAATTCTGTACATGTTTGTCTTTCCAGCTCTATTCAACTCTGTTCGGAAATTCATTTGGAATTTGATAGCACTTTCGAGTTTTATAGGATGTCAACTTTCTTAAAGGTAAGTGACATTTAAATATCATCAAGATGTGTACTTTTTACCTCAGTAAATATTTTTAAATCCACCTTATTTTTAAAACTTCTTTACTGTTTAAAATATATTTCACTAGAAAATAGAATATTCAACTGTTTATATGATTACAGGTAGTTGACATAGAATGACAGAACCATGAAACCTAAGTAACCATTTCTTTTAGCAAGAATTCTATATTTTTAAGCTACTTCATTTAATTTTTCTCACACTGTTTCAATTTACATGCAGATTTGAGAAGACCTAGTGGCTGTGTACTTCCTAAAGAACATAAATTGATTTTCTTCCTTTTATAATCTTTTTTATGACACTTTACCTAGTCCCTCATAATTAGTGGCTATTATATTCATTAAATGGAATATATCTTATTTCAAAGCCAAACCTCAGTTAAAGCTCTGACACAGGAAACAAAGAGACAATGTCACAGATTTCCTTGTCGATATTAATATTAATATGGCAGAATCTAGTTCAGTTGTCTTTTTGGAGGGCAATTATAGGCTGTTTTTCCATTGCTGATGAGAAATATAAACCCTGAGATTTACACTTTTACAGTTAACTTTCTAAAGACAATAATTGAAGCACAGCCTTGACACTCCTTGCTTGGTAAGTGTAGAATCTGTTCTTATGCCACAGTCAAAACAAGGTTTTTACTCTCAGTTCTCAGTCAGTGATCAACTAAGATTAACCATGATGTAATAGCTCAGAAAGAAAAGGTTAAAGAGATAAGGCAACTATGTAATTAAGCTAATGTGGCTTTATGCATCTTGCTGTGATATTTGTTCAGATTCACTCTACATGCTCATATTTAACAAATAGAAAAGCTATGCCTTTTGTTTTTGTTTTTTGACTTTTCTTTTTTGAAATAAATTCACTCAAAAAAAATTCTCCTTTATCTATATTTGTAACATCAACTGATTTCAATTTATTACTTTTGAATAAAACTAAACAAATTTTAGGTAAAATGTTTCAGGTTAAAAACTTTGAAATAAAATTATTAGCCATTTTATATTTCAAGTGCTACTGATTCCTAATCCTTATTGATTCCTTTATCCTTCAGCTTGTTCATTTATCCTTCAGTTTGTTCCCATCATATACGTATCTATTTTATAGGATACATTTTGTCTTTACTTTGTAGAATCCTTCTTATTTTTTATTTTAAAGAAAACTTGAATAGTTTTGTTGGAACCATAAAGCCACACTGACGCCATGACAGGCTTATGTGGGGAATACTAGGCCAAGAAAAATTCCTGAGTCATTCTATAAAGATCTTCCGGGATGACGTGATAGAGACCCAATCAGAAATCAACTCCACCCAGTCATGAGACGAGCCAATCCCTGCGAGACACAAAGCCCTAAACCCGCGCACGCGCACTGTGTAACCAATCAGGCTATGCCAAACCCTTGTCTTTGTCTAAACCCTATAAATACCCCTGAAGTTCTCGACTTGGGGCCCTCTTGCCTCNTGAGTAATTCTCCATTGTGTATATGTACCACAGCTTTCTTATCCATTCATCTGCTGATGGACATCTAGGATTGAAAGAGACACGTGCACCCCAGTGTTCATCGCAGCACTGTTTATAATAGCCAGGACATGGAAGCAATCTGAACTTTAGAATAACCAGAGTTACCACATTCAAAAGTAATCAGCATCCTCTATACAGTCAGTCTAGTCTTATTCTGGTTAAAGATGGGATTATTTTCTTCTTGGACCTTTTGAAATATTGAAAAATAACTTGCAGACCCTGTAACTTCATTGCTACTGTCAGTATTTGGTTAGAGGTTATTGCCTCGAGAGCAGGGTTTCCATTTGAGCTCCCTGCCTAACACAGTTTCTGGCACAGAGTAGGCTTCCACATCATGTTTGTTGACCTGAACTGTTGACTGAAGGATTGGATTTACTGGCCTAATACTGCATAATTCTTAAAGTGAATTTCCCTCATGAGATTAGAAGCATTTAAATGTATCCTCAGGCTTGCGTGAAATTGGGAACCACCATATGTTTGCATATCAATAAGAGTACCCTCCATTGTGAGTGTGGAAGAACACAAATCAGTCTGGTTTCAACGAAGGGAATGTATTGGCTTGTGGAATGTAGTGCTGACTTTAGATGCTGGTTGATCAAGGAGCTCCATGATGCCAAGAAGGAATGAGTTTTTTTCTGGTTTTGTTATTCTGTCCATGGTGTCAGCTTTATCCTAAGGTGGGGTCCCCTTTTGCCACTAGGAAGGCAGCTGATATGAAAAAAGCCCCACTTGCTTGTTAGTTAATATCACTGGAAAAGAATATCTCTACCTAAGCTGTCAAACAAAAATACTGAGCATTCTTCTGATGGGACCAACTAGGGCACATGTCTGTCTTTGAGCCAATCTCTATAATGACGAATTATAATTATGCTACAAGAAAGACCTCATTGCTGGTTTAAGAGCTTCTTGGCCTAACTAATAAGGAAAGGGTAACTCAGTTCCCCTTTGGTTAGACAGTCCTCTCTGCTTTCACCACCCCAACTTCCATCTGTATCCTTCAGTTAGTAAACCTTATTTTATTTGCCCAAGACAAGGCCAGTGTTGGTCTTACTCAGTGGATCTGAGTTACTCTTGATGTTTGCCGCTTCAGTGGTGACCCAGAGCTAACTGTCTTGGGCCAGTTCTGAATTACTCCTGGAGCCAGGGCTGGGCTTAGCCCGCCTAGACCACATAACCTTTTGTAGTGGCTAAAACTGATGCTGGGAGAGGCTATCACCATGCCTACTTATTTGCATTGTCGGTCCAACTTATAACGGATATTTCACTTGCTGTCACAGGGACCATTAATGTCTTCCTATTGCGAATGAGAAGACTGTGAGATTTCTGTTTCTAATTTGAGTTCTTTATCAGTCTAATATATTGTTTATATGAAGAATATTTGGAGGTATAGGAGATGTTATTGGAGCCAGTGGGTCATGGGAAGATGGTTTGGATTTGTGCTTCCTGGAGACTCGGGGCTTCCCCGAGATTCTCGTAGCTGAGCTGAACGAGGAGCAGTGAAGCTTTGGAGGCCAACCCTGCTTCAGTCACAGTGCTGTTTCTTAGATGTCTCACACACGTTGTGGTGGTCATGTGTGATTTCCTTTAAGATCTGGTACAGCTAACAGGTAGGGTTGAAAACCACTATTCCATCCTAGCTCTGTGACCTGGAAAAAAAAAATCCCTCCCCATCTCTAGTCCTCAGTTTCCTTTACTTGTAAAATGAAGGTGCTGCATGAGAAGCGCTTGAAAACCCCTTCCATCTTCCACAGTCTATGATTCGATGACTTGCCTTTAGCCAAGTTGCATGAAAACTGATTAAATGACTCCCTTCGAAGTTATTAATTCAGCACAGCTTCCCCATCTTAGTGAGTTTTCAGCTGGCTAATGCCAGATGACAGTCATGAAATGCCAGCCTTGCCGGTGTGGGATGGAGTTAACAGTATGAGGTTTGCTAAGTGTTTCTGTGCGATCAGTGTGAAAGCAATCACATCTCCAGAGCGAGAAAGGTCAGTGCCCTGTCGCTTCCAAGCCTTGCCACACTAAGGGGACATGAAGGGGACTGCCACCCGCCGAACGCAAATCAGGCTAAAAAATGAATGCCCTCTGCAGTTGCAGTCTGCGAGCTCCGAATGTCAAACGATATTACTTTGGGAGCCTGTTAAGCCCCCTTCTCAGAGCACAGCAGTGTCTAAATCCCCTCATCTCATTTGATTAATCTGAGAGACTATAGAATATGTTATTAGGCACGGAAAACATGCCTGCAATGTGATAGTCGGCTGTATTACCAAGCATGGACCTTCTTTGAAGGCCTGATGATTTTTCCTGGTTCTGGGTTGCTTGAAAGTGGGGGTGGGGAAGCACGTTGATCTTAGTGAATTAGCATCCGATGTGAAATAATATTAGTGAATATATCCATACACTTAGAAAAAACAACAACAGGGTGGAATTTCCCTGGCGGTCCAGTGATTACGACTTCACACTTTCAATGCAGGGGGCTTGGGTTCAGGCCCTGATCAGGAAGCTAAGATCCCCACACAATGTGTTGAGTGGACTGGCCAGGAGTAAAAAAAAAAAGGATTATAGAGTGAATCATAACCCTTATAGGAATAGGACTCTTCTACTCAAAAGAGGGGACTCTTTCTTTGTCTTTCCCTGAAATAAAGTGAAAATGTTAGTTGCTCAGCTGTGTCTGAGTCTTTGTGACCCATGGACTATAAAGCCTGCCAGGCTCCTCTGTTCATGGAATTCTCTAGGCAAGAATACTGGAATGGGTTGCCGTTTCCTCCTCCAGGGGACCTTCCTGATCCAGGGATCCAATCTGGGTCTCTTGCACTGCAGGCGGATTCTTTACTATCTGAGCCACCAGGGAAGCCCCATGCCCTTAAGCCTTGAACATACACCCGTACTTAACAGGAAGGAGACCATATATTTAACAGTGGTATTTCTCATTGGTAAGATCACAAATGACTTCTTTTTTCTTATGTTTTTGTATCTTACACATTTTTATCATGGGCACATTTTGTAATAAGAACATATACTTGAAACCGTGTGTTATTTCAAAATACATTTTCCTTTGTTCGTTGTAAGGTCATTTTCCCGAGAAATGTCCCTGAATACTGTCTTTTTCCCCATCCTGCTAAAATGGAGGAAATGCTGTGTGAAACAGATGAACTCAGCCCTTCCTGGGAAGCATCCTGCATTTTCCTTTTCAAGACCTGGAGCCACTGTGTGGCCTGACAAGCAGTAAGAAATGTGATAATAAAGACGATGAGCCACTCCAGGGCTGGGTTTCATTTCCAGCTTAATTAAATCCTAGAAACACACCTGACCTCCAGCTTTGAAGAGCTGCCACAAAAGCCAGGTGCCCTCATCAGCTCGGGCTCGCCCTGCGCTGACGGTGGGAAGGCGGCCTGAAAGGAGAGGGCAGAGGGAGGCAGAAGCCGCCGGAGATGAAACAGTGGAGTCAGGAGGCAATATTTCAGAGGAAGCTGTTTCATCCTGTGGGTGATCTCTCTGCCCCTCTGCTTAAAAAGCTGAACAGCAGTGCTAACCTACAAATGTCCTGCATTGAAAACTCTGCCAATGGCTCTGCTGCCCCTGCTACCTGGCCCCCCAACCTGTCCTCGACCAGCTCCCTGCCCCCACCTGTCGTGGTAAATGGGGTACAAAATGCACTTGGTGGGCACAAGTCCTGACTTGCTCTCTGGTCCAGGCTGGTTGGCTGGCTCCTGTGATGACAAACGCCCGGCTGCTTGTGGTCTGTTGGGCCCTGCGGCTGCCCGGGGTCTCTGTGTTCAATATCTGTTTCAAGACCAGAAATCCTCCTGAAATCTAAATGAAAGGAGGTAGGGGGAAATGCCATGATTAATTGAGCCCAGAAATTGTACAGTGATCTTGAATGACACATCAGCTGGTTTTCACGACCACTTGTGACACATGATGAGTTTTATATGTGAGGAAACGAGGCCCTGAAAGAGCAGGTAATCGTCATGGCTCTAAGAAGCAGAGCCTGAGACAGGGGTTGAGCCCCTACTTTTATGAAGGGGCTGCTTTTAGGAGAAACTTAGAATGAGGCAGGGGGCAGGAGAGAGGAGGGAGAGGGCAAGCAAGGATATGGTCTCAGGATGCTCAGTTTGGCCTGAACCAGAGGCAGCCCTGGAGCATAAACTTCATCATGGAATAGTCTCTACCCTGAGGCCAGGAGGCTGACTGACCTCCACTGGTCCTTGCTGGGGTGAGGACACAGCTCTTCAGGCCAGGAGGCTCACGTCAGCTGAGGGCAGTTCACTGAAGGGAGGTGCATTTGAAGCTCATGGCAGTCAATACTCATAATATCTGGGGGACAATACCAACCTGTAAAGGGGCCCTGGCAGGGCGTCACCAACTCCTGCTCATCCACAATGAACCCATGCTGGTTCTTTTCAGAACCGAAGAATGACTCTGGGGGTTGGGGTGACCCAGGTGGGTGGCTCTCATTCTTGTGGCATATGAAGATGGTCACAGTGTGCATGAGCCACGCGAATCTTGGGAGATCCTTTATAATCATTGAAAAGAAGAGTGCTTTGACCCTAAGTTGTGAATATTTCTTGCTCCTTTTTGATTTTTGAACATTTTGTACCTTCACAGGAGCTGCAATTATATCCAGAAAGTAAGAACATGTCTATCTCTTTGACTCAAGTGGGAACTTCTCAAGAGAAGAAATCTTGCCTCGTTTCAGGGGGTAACACACCCGCTTATACATATGTCTTGTCCATAGAAGGCTAATCAACACTGATTGAATTGAGCACTTCTTGATTTTGGGGGGTGGGGAGTGGCTTCCTGGTGCTGATATTTTAGCCCGTCAACCACTCAAAGTTCATTCAGTGTCTATTAGTTAGTTATGACCAACTCAAAGGGCACTGTGTTGGTGCCTGTTTTATTTCCTATCTGTCCAATGGTCTCAGAGTCTATTAAACAGTAACAGGAAGGTAAGAGTGTGTCTCCTGGAGTCAGGAGACTTGGAACACCGGTCATTAGTTAGTTTTTGCATCTGTGAAATGGGACAGGCCACCGCCTGGTTGAATGTACAGGGCTGTTGCGGAGGATCAAAAGAGGTAATACAGGTGAAGTCCACAGACGGTGCAGAGAAAACTGATGCACTTTTAAGGACCAGTGATGGTTGAAAGGCAAGGGTGAGGGACAAAGGGCTGGGAGCCCCTCTTTGCAGTTCAGGTCTTGAATTCCTGTGTGCTTAGAATCCACAGTCTCAGGGAAACAAAAAAGGGAAAGGAAAATCAGCGTGCTTCTCTTTTTCTTTCCTGACTTTAGGGAGCTGCATATGCTATAATTAGTGCCTCAGCTTATACCTCCAATTTCTGAAAGTTTCCCACTTATTTTTACAAGAACATACACACTTTACAATGCCTGACACTTGCTCAAGCAAGCAAATAATTGTTTTGACACTGTGACAGAGAGTATATTTTAACAGTTTCTGAAATCTGCCAGTGGAATAATTAGAGTCTAATTCTCATTTGCCAGGACAATGAGCTCTTGAGGTCAGATGACTCCCCGATGGCAAACTGGCCACCTTTTCCTGGTTCTCATTGGCTGGTAGAGATTTAGTTTCACATAATTGTCTCAATCCTCACACTGATGACTGATTTTTGACCTTTAATGATAATACAAGTCATGTATTGAGCACATCACTGGTTGGTTTCTTTGGATGGGTATTTTACTACAGTTCTCGTTGCTTGAAATATAGCTCTGATTTGATAGTTGGACTATTAAAGATTTCGCTTTCCTTGTGGAGTGACCTCCTAGCTGGCCTAAGGCTGCAGGGCATGGGGCCAAAGAGAACTAGCACTCCTGTTCTGGGCAGAGGTGGCCAGGGAAGGAGGGATGGCACAGAGGAGGTGTGGATATGAGGTAAAACTAGTGAGAGCTGGCCGGAAGCACTGTCTTATGTTCTAGCATCAGAGTTAGGAAGGATCTTGAAGATGCTGAGGATGGGGAAAGGGGTGTGGTTCCTTTCCTGGACCACTGGGATGTATTGCTGGACCATGGACTTGGGAGCTGGGAGGATGCTGAGTCAGGCCAGGCAGCCTTCCAGAATCCTGGCTTTGATTTGGGATCCCACAGAGTCCATACTATAATCTTGGCATGGAGCCAAGCCTGCTACCCTGCCCAACTGTTGAGCATAGCCTTTGGGCCCACATAACTCAAAGGCCCCACCTAAGAGAGCCTCTGAGTGCAGCCTGTGGTACCACCCTGCAGTGGAGTCATGGAGCCCAGCTTACAGCCGTGCCCTGCCACAGATCCCAGTCTATGGCCCTGCCAATTGCTGAATACAGCTGGAAGCCTCTCCAGGGCAAGGAACACAGACAGTAATCACCCAACAATATAGTACAGTTTCTAGCCTCACCTAACAGCAGCCTACAGCTGCAAGCCCAGCTGGGCCTTACCCAACAGCAGAGCACAGATATTGGCCTATGTGATCATGATACTCAGCCTGTGGCCCCATCTGTCTGTGAAACCCTGCCTGCAGCTCTGCCTGAATATGGAGTCCAACTGGTGGTACCATCCCATTGGGTAGAGAAACCTGAGACCCCCGTCTGATCAGAAGCAGTCATGGTGCCCGGTCTGTAGCCCTGCCCAGGTGTATAGTACCACCAGCACCAACCTACTAGGAAACAACTAGCGACTTTGGAAAGCTGGTTTCAGAGGCCACAGAGTGCCTTCCACTGTGGAGCCCAGCCAGCAGCACCCCTTCCTAACCTCAGAGCACAGGAAGTGGCCTCACCCAACTAGAAATCCTGATAGTAAGCCCTACCTGCCTATGGACACTGCCAGCTGACCTAACCATTACCCTGAGCTGAGCTGACTGGTGAAGGATAGGCCCTGATGAAAAGACTGGAAGGGGAGACTACTTACCCAAGTGCTCAGATACCAGCACAGGAAAGAAAAATCACAAAGAGTCAGGTAAACACAACACCACGAAGAGAAACTAAAATGGCTCCAATAACTGGCCCTAAAGAAATAAGCTGTTTATGAGCTGTTTGACAAAGAATTCAGAATAATCAGGATTCAGAAAGTAAATTGGTACAGCCATTATGGAAAGCAGTATGGAGTTTCCTCAAAAGATTCAAAATAGAATTGCCATATGATCCAGGAATCCCACTTCTGTGTATACATCTGATGAGCATGTGAAAAACTGCTCAACATCATTAGTCATCTGAGAAATTCAAATTAAAACCACGGGGAGATACCAGCCCACACCCACTGGAATGGCTGGAATGAAAGACTTGTAGTGCCAGATGTTGCTGAAGATGCGGAAACACTGGGAGTCTCATACATTGCTGATTGGAGTAGAAAATTGGTGCAACCATTTTGGAAAAGTTTTGGCAGTTCCTTATAAAGGTTAAAAAAAAATCTATGTATCCTATGACCAAGTAATGCCACATATAAGTATTTACCTAAGAGAAATAAGAACATATGTCTACAAAAGGACTTGTACAACAATGTTCATAGCCCCAAACTGGAAACAACCCAAATATTTCCTTGATTTATTTCTCAAAAGTATTTCTCACTCTGGAAGGAATTGAAGGAATTTCTGCATAGACATAGGGTGAACCTCCCCAGCTCCCATGAAGAAATGACATCACAAAGGGAGCAGGTGAGAATTTCTCACACTTCAGAATTACAGCAAGGACCAGCTGTTGACATGATTCCGAATCACCACTCCAAGTGATGATGTTTTTCTCCTCAGTGATCAGGGTACAGAAGCTCCAAGAAAGAGGTCCTTGCTTTTCCTGCTTTGGTTCCTGTCCTGTTCCTGGCATGCTAAAGTGAAAGCTGATTGTGTCTCTCCCAACTCTGAATCCAGTGATGTCACGTTGATAACATATGACCAGCACAGTGGGAGTATTTGCATGATAGAAATCAGCATTTCATCTCCCATTCCACATCTTCTTGCAAAGCCAGTGGTGAAACACTGACTGGCTCATCCCTGTGTATACTTTCCCCCTTCCTGCCTGGTGATTCTACTCTGACAAAATTAATCATTCTTTCTACCTGATCACTATCTAGCACACATTGTTGTATCTCCAGGAAGGGACTTCATGTACTTTCACTGTTTCTTGATTCTGCTCCAGAGTCAGTGGGTGACCGCAGTTTTCTTCTTTCTCAGAATCCGAAAGAGGGGCCTTTCTTCCCTACTTGGTGAATGAGGACTGTTTCATGAGATGATTTTACTTGTCCATAGATTTCAAAACATCCAGGCTAAACAAGGAAGAGCAATTTATGACAAGATCTCACACAAAATGTAGGGGATTTAAGAATAATGCGTCCAATAAGAGGGTCAGGCAGGAGTGTGCACTCTCTTTTAAAGGGACAGATAGTAAATGTCTGAAGCTTTAAAGGCCAGGAGACAACCTTGAAGGCTACCATGTAAGTATTTATATGCTAGTATTTATATGCTTTACATGCTAGTAAAGTAATGCTTAAAATTCTCCAAGCCAGGCTTCAGCAATACGTGAACTGTGAACTCCCTGATGTTCAAGCTGGTTTTAGAAAAGGCAGAGGAACCAGAGATCAAATTGCCAACATCCCTGGATCATGGAAAAAGCAAGAGAGTTCAAGAAAAACATCTCTTTCTGCTTTATTGACTATGCCAAAGCCTTTGACTGTGTGGATCACAAGAAACTGTGGAAAATTCTGAAAGAGATGGGAATACCAGACCACCTGACCTGCCTCTTGAGAAATCTGTATGCAGATCAGGAAGCAACAGTTAGAACTGGACATGGAACAACAGACTGGTTCCAAATAGGAAAAGGAGTACGTCAAGGCTGTGTATTGTCACCCTGCTTATTTAACTTCTATGCAGAGTACATCATGAGAAACGCTGGACTGGAAGAAACACAAGCTGGAATCAAGATCACTGGGAGAAATATCAATAACTTCAGATATGCAGGTTATGCAGATATCATTCTTTGGAAGGAATGATGCTAAAGCTGAAACTTCAGTACTTTGGCCACCTCATGCGAAGAGTTGACTCATTGGAAAAGACTCTGATGCTGGGAGGGATTGGGGGCAGGAGGAGAAGGGGACGACCGAGGATGAGATGGCTGGATGGCATCACGGACTCGATGGACGTGCGTCTGAGTGAACTCTGAGAGATGATAATGAGCAGGGAGGCCTGGCATGCTGCGATTCATGGGGTCGCAAAGAGTCATACACGACTGAACGACTAAACTGAACTGAAGCATTTATATAACCATTTAAAATGTAACCACATAAAAATTAAAAAGAGATTCTTGGCTTATGAGCTATGAAGAAACAGGAAATGGTTGGCTTTGTCTGTGGGCTGCAGTTTTCTGAGCTCTGCTATGGAGAGCTGACCTGGGGAATGAGAAAGGCAAGGTGGTCAGGTAGGAGGCTGGCAGATAAGGATGACAAGGCAGGGTTAATACTGGGATGATGACAATGGGGAGAAATATGTCAGAGAGAATGTGAATATCTAATTAGTTGTATATATAGCTGATACATGAAAAGACGAATCAAGTGTGATCCAGAGCGCTGCTTGCAATTTGTTACTCTGTCTTTGAGATTCACAAACATTAGATCATTAGAAGCTCTGAGAAATCCTACAGTAAGTTAAACTTTCTTTGTTCAGTAAGTAAACTTTCTTTGTTCAGTCATTTCTCAAAATTATTTACCCATGGAGTCCTTTATTCAGGAACTACCTACTAATTAATGCCCCCATGAAGTAATGTATCATGGAATGTCCTTTCATAGGTTTCACGGACTTGGTCTATAAGTGAGTTCAGTTCAGTCGCTCAGTTATGTCCACCTCTTTGTGATCTCTTAGACTGCAGCATGCCAGGCTTCCCTGTCCATCACTAACTCCCTGAGCTTATTCAAACTCATGTTCATTGAGTCGGTGATGCTGTCCAACCATCTCATCATCTGTCATCCCCTTCTCCTCCTGCCTTCAGTCTTTCCCAGAATCAGGGTCTTTACCAATGAGTCAGTTCTTCTCATCAGGTGGCTAAAGTATTGGATCTTCAGCATCAGTCCTTCTGATGAATATTCAGGACTGATTTCCTTTAGGATTGACTGGTTTGATCTCCTTGCAGTCCAAAAGACTCTCAAGAGTCTTCTCCAACACCACAGTTCAAAAGCATCAATTCTTCAGCACTCTACTTCCTTTATTGTCTAACTCTCTCACATCCATGCATGACCACTGGAAAAATCGTGGCTTTGACTATACGGACCTGTGTCAGTAATGTAATGTATCTGTGTTGTAATATGATATCTAGGTTCGTCATAATTTTTCTTCCAAGGAGCAAGCATCTTTTAATTTCATGGCTGCAGTCACCATCTGCAGTGATTTTGGAGCCCCACCAAAATAAAGTCTGTCACTGTTTCCGTTGTTTCCCATCTATTTGCCATGCAGTAATGGGACTGGATTCCATGATCTGTGTTCTTTGAAAGTTGGGTTTTAAGCCAGCTTTTCACTCTCCTCTTTCACCTTCACCAAGAGGCTCTTTATTTCCTCTTCGCTTTCTGCCATAAGGGTGGTATCATCTGCATATTGGAGGTTATTGATATTTCTCCCAGCAATCTTGATTCCAGCTTGTGTTTTATCCATCCCAATATTTCCCATGATGTACTCTGCATTTAAGTTAAATAAGCAAGGTGACAATAAACAGCCTTGATGTACTCCTTTCCCAATTTGGAACCAGTCCATTGTTCCATGTCTGGTTCTAACTGTTGCTTCTTGACCTTCATGCAGATTTCTCAGGAGGCAGGTAAGGTGGTCTGGTATTCTCATCTCTTTAAGAATTTTCCAGTTTGTTGCAATCCACACAAAGACTTTAGCATAGTTGATGAATTAGATGTTTTTTCTGAAATTTTCTTGCTTTTTCGATGATCCAGCGGATATTGGCAATTTGATCTCTGCCTCCTCTACCTTTTCTACATCTGGCTTGAGCACCTGGAAATTCCTGGTTCATGTATTATTGAAGCCTAGCTTGGAGAATTTGAGCACTACTTTACTAGCATGTGAGGTAAGTGCAGTTGTGCGGTGGTTTGAACATTCTTTGGCATTGCCTTTCTTTAGAATTGGAATGAAAACTGACCTTTTCCAGTCCTGTGGCCACTGCTGAGTTTTCCAAATTTGCTGGCATATTGAGTGCAGCACTTTAATAGGATCATCTTTAAGGATTTGAAATAGCTCAGCTGGAATTCAATCACTTCCACTAGCCTTGTTCAAAGTAATGTTTCCTAACGCCCACTTTACTTTGCATTTCAGGATGTCTGGCTCTAGGTGAGTGATCACACCATCGTGGTTATCTGGGTCATAAAGATCTTTTTTGTATAGTTCTTCTGTGTATTCTTGCTACCTCTTCTTAATATCTTCTGCTTCTGTTAGGTCCCTATCATTTCTGTCCTTTGTTTTGCTCATCTTTGCATGAAATGTTCCCTTGGTATTACTAATATTCTGAAGAGATTTCTAGTCTTCCCCATTCTATTGTTTTCCTCTATTTCTTTTCATTGACCACTGAGGAATGCTTCCTTATTTCTCCTTGCTGTTATTTGAAACTGCATTCACGTGGGTATATCTTTCCTTTTCTCCTTTCCCTTTCACTTCTCTTCTTTTCTCAGCTATTTGTAAGGCCTCCTCAGACAACTATTTTGCCTTTTTGCATTTCTTTTTCTTGGGGATGGTCTTGATCACTGCTTCCTATACAATGTCCATAGTTCGTCAGGCACTCTGTCTATCAGATCTAGTCCTTTGAATCTATTTCTCACTTCCACTGTATAATTGTAAGGGATTTGATCTAGGTGATATGTGAATGGTCTCGTGGTTTTTCCTACTTGCTTCAGTTTAAGTCTGAATTTTGCAATAAGGCGTTCTTGATCTAAGACACAGTCTGTTCCTGGTCTTGCTTTGCTGACTGTTTGGAGCTTCTCCATCTTTGAATGCAAAGAATATAATCAGTCTGATTTTGGTACTGACCATGTGGTGATGTCCATGTGAAGAATCTTTTCTTGTTTTTGAAAGAGGGTGTTTGCTGTGACCAGTGCATTCTCTTGGCAAAACTTTGTTAGCTTTCTTGTTGCTTCATTTTGTACTCAAAGGCCAAACTTGCCTTCATTCCAGATATTTCTTGACTTCCTACTTTTGCATTCCAGTCCCCTATGATGAAAATGACATTTTTTTTTTCTTAGTTCTAGAAAGTCTTGTAAGTCTTCTTAGAACTGTTCAACTTCAGCTTCTTTGGCTTTAGTGGTTGGGGCATGGACTTGGATTACCATGATGTTGAATGGTTTGTCTTGGAAATGACCAGAGATCATTCTGTCATTTTTGAGACTGCACTCAAGTACTACTTTCTCAACTCTTTTGTTAACTGTAGGGTTACTCCATTTTTCCTAAGGGATTCTTGCCCACAGTAGTAGATATAATGGTCATCTGAATTAAATTCACCCATTCCGGTCAATTTTGGTTCACTGATTCCTAACATGTTGCTGTTTACTCTTGCCATCCTGTTTGACCACTTCTAATTCACCTTGATTCTTGGACCTAACATGGACCTAACATTCCAGGTTCCTATGCAATGTTGTTCTTTACAGCATTGGGCTTTTATTCCATCACCAGTCACATCTACAATGGGGCATAGTTTTTACTTTGGCTCTGCCTCTTCATTCTTTTGAGCTATTTCTCCACTCTTCTTTAGTAGCTTATTGGTCACCTACTGACCTGGGGAGTTCATCTTTCAGTGTCACATCTCTTTGCATTTCTTACTGTTCATGGGGTGGTTTGCCATTTCCTTCTCCAGTGGACCACATTTTGTCAAAACTCTCCAACATCATGCATCCATCTTGCATGGCCCTACATATCATGGCTCATGGTTTCATTGAGTTAGAAAAGGCTGTGGTCCAAGTGATCAGTTTGGTTAGTTTTCTGTAATTCTGGTTTCCATTCTGTCTGCTCCCTGATGGATGAGGATAAGAGACTTGTGAAAGTTTCCTGATGGGAGGGATAGGCTATGGGGTAATCTGGTACTCGCTCTGATAGGTTGGGCCATGCTCATGTAAATCTTTAATCCAATTTTCTGTTGATGGGTAGAGCTGTGTTCCCTCCCTCTAGTTTAGCCTGAGGCCCAATGGCCTCATCAGTTCAGTTCAGTCACTCAATCCTGTCCAACTCTTTGCAACCCCATGAATTGCAGCACCCCAGGCCTCCCTGTCCATCACCAACTCCCGAAGTTCACCCAAACTCATGTCCATCCAGTTGGTGGTGCCATCCAGCCATCTCATCCTCCATCGTCCCCTTCTCCTCCTGCCCCCAATCCCTCCCACCATCAGAGTCTTTTCCAGTGAGTCAACTCTTCACATGAGGTGGCCAAAGTACTGGAGTTTCAGCTTTAGCATCAGTCCTTCCAAAGAACACCCAGGGCTGATCTCCTTTAGAATGGACTGGTTGGATCTCCTTGCAGTCCAAGGGACTCTCAAGAGTCTTCTCCAATACCACAGTTCAAAAGCATCAATTTTTCAGCACTCAGCTTTCTTCACAGTCCAACTTTCACATCCATACATGACCACAGGAAAAACCATAGCCTTGACTAGATGGACCTTTGTTGGCAAAGTAATGTCTCTGCCTTTGAATATGCTATCTTGGTTGGTTATAACTTTTCTTCCAAGGAGTAAGCGTCTTTTAATTTCATGGCTGCANATTTGGAACCAGTCTGTTGTTCCATGTCCAGTTCTAACTGTTGCTTCCTGACCTGCAAACAGATTTCTCAAGAGGCAGGTCAGGTGGTCTGGTATTCCCATCTCTTGAAGAATTTTCCACAGTTTCTTGTGATCCACACAGTCAAAGGCTTTGGCATGGTCAATAAAGCAGAAAGAGATGTGTTTCTGGAACTCTCTTGCTTTTTCCATGATCCGAGGATGTTGGCAATTTGATCTCTGGTTCCTCTGCCTTTTCTAAACCCAGTTTGAACATTTGAAGTTCATGGTTCACGTATTGCTAAAGCCTGGCTTGGAGAATTTTGAACATTACTTCATTAGCATGTGAGATGGGTGCAATTGTGCAGTAGTTTGAGCATTCTTTGGCATTGCCCATCTTTGGGATTGGAATGAAAACTGACCTTTCCCAGTCCTGTGGCCACTGCTGAGTTTTCCAAATCTGCTGGCATATCTTCCAGGATTTGAAATAGCTCAACTGGAATTCCATCTCTTCCACTAACTTTGTTCGCAGTGATGCTTTCTAAGGCCCACTTGACTTCACATTCCAAGATGTCTGGCTCTAGGTGAGTGATCACACCATCGTGATTATCTGGGTCATGAAGATTTTTTTTGTACAGTTCTTCTGTGTATTATTGCCACTTCTTCTTAATATCTTCTGCTTCTGTTAGGTCCATACCATTTCTGTCCTTTATCGAGCCCATCTTTGCATGAATTGTTCCCTTGGTATCTCTAATTTTCTTGAAGAGATCTCTAGTCTTTCCCATTCTGTTGTTTTCCTCTATTTCTTTGCGTTGATCACTGAGGAAGGCTTTCTTATCTTTCCTTGCTATTCTTTGGAACTCTGCATTCACATGCTTATATCTCTCCTTTTCTCCTTTGCTTTTCACTTCTCTTCTTTTCACAGCTATTTGTAAAGCCTCCCCAGACAGCCATTTTTCTTTTTTTCATTTCTTTTCCATGGGGATGGTCTTGATCCCGTCTCCTATACAATGTCACGAACCTCTGTCCATAGTTCATCAGTCACTTTTTCAGATCTAGTCCCTTAAATCTGTTTCTCATTTCCACTGTATAATTATAAGGAGTTTTATTTAGGTCATACCTGAATGGACTTATGCCAGCAAGATGGTAGGATGGGCAAAATGGAATTTAGGATCTAAAAGTGCATTCATTGCCCAATGCAGTGTCTCTGTCTTCAGGAAAACAGGAACCATATCTGGTATTCTACTGGAGATAATTTAATATTGGGGATTAAATTGCTAAACAGGTGTTTGGAGGATTGTAACTGCAGAGAGATACAGCAACTGAAGGAAACATCCACCACCATTAGAGCATGGAGAACAAAGGGGAGAGGTTGGGTTAATTAGAACCTAGAGACTTAGAGTGAAGGCCTCCAGAAAGCTGAGACCCAGGCCGTGAAGCAGGAGGTGCCACCTGTCTGGTGCCAGTGTCCCTGAAGGGAACCCCATGAATCTGGCTCTGAGTATATGGATGAAAAAAACCTGGAATCAACTGCTACTGCTGCTTGCATGGAGCACTGTTGCTGAGGTGACATTGATAGGAATAGGAAGCAAGGAGCAATTCCTTTCTCCTTCCTCTAGTCTTGCTGTCTCCCTTTAGCACCCTTTATTGGCAGATCCTAACAGGAAGCCAGAGGGCAAAGGATAAATTTTATCTGTGAAGTTCAACCTCAGGATCATAAAACAGAGAACAGATGGGTGGGTGGTGCTGAGAGACAATAGCTTAATAACCAGCCCAGATCCCAACATATATGTATGGTCAGTTTCCAAGCAGCCTGAGTCTGAATGCCTCAAGAGGTCTCTTCCTTCTTCCAAGGACTAGAACACACAGGTACCTTTCTGAGGCTTTTCTTTTTTTCTTAGACTGCAGAAACTATTCTCAGTTGAGAAGAGAAAGTCAATGGTTTTACTCACTTTTCTTTTATAATCCAGAAGAGTTTAAATAAAGAAAAAAGAGATTTTGGCAAAAAGCAAAACAATTTGGCAGCCTGTTCTAAAAATTTTCAGCATCCCCTGATTCAGCCGTTCCTAATCCTGTTCTTATGTGCTTCAATTTTCCATTTTAAGTCCCAGAGATTTAGAGGTACCTGCTTTATTGCTGGTGGTGGGTACTTAGGGATGACAGGGCTGTGTGCTGAAATGAAATACACAAGTAATGAAAACAAAGAAGCACTCTGTTCTCCCATAAACCCCTCTTATGAGAGGCGCAGTGTCAGGCATCTTTCTGCAGACGTTGAAGCATCCTGCGATCTTCTCTTTTGATGTTCTAGTGTTGACTGTAGAATGTTTTTCTTGTACATGAAACTGCTCCGACATGAAAGTCTGACAGAGCAATGTACACAGTTTGAGAAAGTATCTCGTTTGAACCCAGTTCAATCTCTTACTACGTCCTGAGATACTTCACTTTAGAAGTGAAGAAGTGAAGTTGCTCAGTCGTGTCCAACTCGTTGTGACCCCCTGGACTGTAGCTTACCAGGCTTCTCCATCCATGGGATTTTCCGGGCAAGAGTACTGGAGTGGGTTGTCATTTCCTTCTCCAGACTTCATTTTATTACTCACTTTATTATTGATAATAATTGTACCTGTCCTGCTCTCTTTTTTTGGCTCCTTCAGAAAATCAAAAGAGATGGTAGCTCAATATGAAAACATGTTGCAAATAGTAAAAATGAAAGAAATACACAAGGAATCAGCAGTGATGGGGTTTGAGCTGTATTATTTCCATGGTTCCCGACTCTATAAGGTTACAAAGAGAGATGCATCTGCCCTCCCCCCTCCAATTCCTTTGTGTTTTAGCAAAATTACAATGTATACACCTATCTGGGTTTATGCAGCATATTTCCCCCTCTTAAAGTCTTTATCTTGAATGTCACTATCAGCACAGCACCCAATGTGTAAGTGAAAATAAACCCAGGACAAGTATCTCTGTGTTCCTAGACCAATTCAGTTTTCTGTGTTTGTTACTTTCACTTTTTCTTGGTATCAAAATGGAGTAGATGTTTCTGAAAATTTTGTTTGAATCTAGGAGTCAAGTAGTACTATCATAATTTCTCCCTCTCCCCGCCCTCCTCCTCCTCACAATGGCAGCATTTGTTGAGTTCTTAGTGTATGTCAGACACTTAAAAAAATTACTTATTTTGGCTGCGCTGGGTCTTAGTTGAGGCATGTGGGATCTTAGTTCCCCCATGAGATGAAACCTGGTCCCCCTGCATTGGGAGTGTGGAATCTTAGCCACTGGGCCACCAGGGAGGTTCTGGATACTTTAAAAGCACCTTTACTATATTGTCTTCTTAAAAATAACCTCATGAGGTAAATGTTGTTTTCATTATCACTTTATTAGGAAACTGAAGCATAAACAGGTAAAGAAACTTGCCTGAGATTACAGACAGTTAGTTATGGAGTTGGAATTTAAACTCCATAAACTAGTTCCAAAGTCTAAACTTTAATCTACTCAAGAAGTGTATTCAAGAAATGCTTTGGCATAAATTGTTTAAATCAGAGTTGCCTATCTGCCCGGGTCCAGCCCTGATGGATCCAGGGTAATTCGAAGTGGGGACGGAGTCGGTGAGGAGAGACTTATTTATTTAGAGATATAAAGAGAGATTAGGAAAGAATAGTGTAGAGGAGAAAATAGAGGAGAAAAGATGCTATATTCCTTGGTTTACATAGAAAGCCAATAAAGTTCCGAGACAAGGAACTTGCACCGTCTACGTAGGCCACAGGTGCCCGCTTGAATAGCAGAGGGCACCCCACTTTGGGCTCCATCTCACATGGGTCTTAGAAGCCTAGGCAAATAAATATACATGGCCGACCACTATGCTCCAGATGGGAATTCAGCCTGAAAAGGGAAAATAAGAAAAGAATGACATGGGGGAGCCAAGCATCGGTGCAAGACCCACAGCTTTATTTTGAAAGGCAGCTTATATACCCCAAATTGTACATAAAGAAATAATGGAATATGCAGAGTTATGCAGGGGCAGCAGTCCTGACCCTTATTGAGACAAGGCTTTCCTTTTGCATTCCTTCCCATATATAAAAGGTCTCAGGTGATTTACATTATCTTCTGGCCAAGAGGCCTGTTAACATTTTTATGGCTCTCTTTCTAGATAAATGTCTATCAACCAGAAAACTCATTTTCCCTTGAAGTGTTTTTTCTTTAATCTGCATCACCCTCAAAGTACTAAATAAAGTTACATTCCTGTAGAACAAAAGTGCAGTGGGTTTTAACAAAGAAAGTACTTAACTCAAAGATCTAATGTTGCCAATGCCAGGGCTACTACCTGTTTTTTCTACATACCAACTATATCAACAAAGAAAAGATATGAAAACTTGGCAGCAAGTATTGGCTCAACAATGAAATCCTTAATCAGTCCTACTCTAATGATTTCAAAATAGCGGAAGCCCCTATACTCCTAGGATGTTTTAAGCTTCCTGTGCCTCTCGCGGTCGGGAGGCTGTAAACAATCACATGCGTAGCTGTAAGAGTCCGGATAAACCTGTCAGGCAGGCTAGAAAGCTATCAGAGGGGTTTTTGGATTGAAACACTCTTATTATGCCCAGGAGACTTATTATCTAAAAACTCTAAATTAACTGTTTCCAGAAAAAGGTGGTGGGGTATAGGCCCCTGTTAATGTCAGAAGAGTTGATGAAAGGCATAATGCAATAAGGGAGACAGATTCCGGTTTTGGGGGAGATGCCCGAGAAAGTCCAGGGGGACCCCTGAGGCCTGATCCCACCTTTGCATTTGTCAGGCCCCTTTCCTCATGACCTTTGCCACAGGCAGGATTCCCCATGCTGGCTCCCGGGCCTATCAATAGCTTTTATTTTTGACATAGAAGTATTGTTTATTGAACACTTAAAAAGTAGTAGATTGGGTTATAAGCATTCTCTATGTTGTCTTATTTAATTCTCACAATATTTAAAAATCATTGTTCATATCAGACAAAGAAACTAAAGTTCAGAAAATTTAAGCAATTTGTGCAATCACATTCCTACTTTTAATAATTGTTAAAGCTGATATTGAATTCAGGTCTATATGATTCAAAATCCCATTTAGTGTAGTAGGTCATATACCTCTTTGTTTATCAAAAATACGTATTCTTCCTATTTTTATCCCTCAAACTTCCCTGAACATTAGTGTAAAACTTATAATGGGCAAGCTGAAATAAAGCTAAATGAAGGTCAGAAATCATGTGGTATCCTTAAAATTACCTTAAATTTTTATCCTTAAAATTATCCTTAAAATTTTACCAGGAAACTGGGTTGAGGAGCAGTGAAATAGAGTTCAATGTTCCAGCTTTGAGCTTCTTAGAAGACAAGACTGCCCCCTACACCCATCCTCGTCCTGACACACTTAGACCAATTTTGCACAAACCACAAACTTCCCTTGGTGGTCAAAGTCAATAGAGTATTGTAAACTAAAATTAAAAAAATAAATAAATTAATTAAAAAAAATAAAATATAATCATATGAAGAAAAAGGAAAAAAAAAAAAGAGAGAGAAATTTATCTTAAGTCTTGTATTTGGACACCAGCCATAGTTTATAGGGACCTTCATGAAACACAGCTTGGTATGAATGAATAGTCAGTGAAAGACAGAGGCTGGAATTTATATTGTAAGTGAGATAGATGAAATATTTGTCAAGCATCTTTAAAGGGGAATGAATTATAGATGTATATCCTAGTGTGAGATATCAACTAATGTTCTTAGATCTGTCATACCAACTCCATTGGTAAATGTGTTTACCAACCTCATAGAAGGAAATAACTTCATTTATGTGCTAAAACTCAGTTGTTCTTAAAATTTTGGAGGAAAAAGTTTACAACTAATTTAGAACTTGTTCAAATTCAACGTAATGAATGGTCTCTATTTTCTTCTTGCAAGATCTGGTTGAGAGTGAGGCTTCCTCATTCATTTATTCATTCAGCTTTTAATTTGGTTCCCTGTTAGTGAAGAGGAACTTCAGGCTTGACTGGCATCCAGGCAAAACAAACAAGAGAAGAAACCTTGGTCAAAAACTTGGTAGATCTCAGCGGCCTGTGGTACATTCATGGGTCCTATGCACAACTGAGTCAGTTGAGCCCTACCTGTTAATGTTATGCTGGAGCTAATCATACAGGAAGGTGAGAATAAGACAGGGGTACAATCAAGAAATGAATCAGGGTCGCTGATGTACATGATAAGTTTTCAAGACCAAGGAGGTAAAGATACTCAGAAATGGATTTGTATTCAAGTGACCAGAGCACAGCATTCTTAAGCTTGAGACAGCCTTTCTTTAGTGAGCCACGTGGGCATTGAAAGTACAACTCCTCATACTTGATGGATAAAATTACAAATAGGTTAAAGATGAAATGAAAAGCCCAGGGGATCATGAACATATGTACAGATGTATGATCATACCTAGGTTGTAGGGTATTTTTTAAGTCTTTATTGAATTTATTACTTATTGAATATTGCTTCAGTACATGTTTTGTTGTTTTGGCTGTGAGGCATGTTGGATCCTAGCTCCCCAAACAGGGATCAAACCGAAACCTCTGCATTGGAAGGTGAAGTCTTAACCGCTGAACTGCCAGGGAAGTCCCAGTTCTAGGGTTTTGCTCAAATATGACATCAACATATCTATATCTCCATCCAACCATCCATCCATCCCTCCCTCCATCTCTCATTTATTTGATATAATTATGTCTATTGACTCAAAAACTAAAACTAGTTCAATATTAATGGAAATGAAAATTAAATTAGGTTTCTTTATAATAGTTAAAGAAATGCACTACAAATGTCATAAAGTATTAGTCAACTATGCATTAATTTGTAACTATAATAGATATTTATTAAAACACTCTTACAGACCAGGAGTTGTGGTAAGAGCTAGGGAGAGTATACGAATAAGTAAGACAGAGTGCCTGTCTTTTAGGATTTTAGGATTCACAGACTAGTTGAAAGTAATCACGTACACCTCTCTGACCTCATGTCCCATCCTCTTACCTTCACTCACTCCACTTTAGAGACACTGTCCTCCTTCCTTTTTCTGAAACATAAAAATCTTTCCTCAGGGCCTTTGCACTTGCAGTTTCCTCTGCCCAGACTGTTCTCTCCCTTGATGTGCAGTGCTGAGTCCACACTTCCTTCTGATGTCTGCTCACACATCAGCCTTTCAGTGAAGTCTCCCCTGAGTATCCCATACAGGGTAGCAATTCTGTTTCACTCAGGAAACTCTGTATCTCCACAGTTCTGAACTCCTTTTCTTCCTAATCATCTATATTTAATTTTTATATATTTGTTTGTCTCCCCTTATGCCCAGTAGAATATATGTAAGACTTTTTTACATTCTACACTATCCTTGTGTCCAGGGAAGGGCTTGGCAAAAGTCGATGTTTAGTAAATATTTTAAAATAATACAAGGAAGAAAAAGTAATGTTTGACAGCAGTGGGGAAGGAGTGATTATTTTGGTCTTGGAGGTATAAATTTTGATCAGCTTATGAATCCTTAAATAGAAGGTTTTTAGTTTGAATAGTAAAGTCTGCAAATGTGGGACAACTACATGGCTAAATTCTAAGATAGATTTACCCAGCATTTCAGGAATCAAGGTGCCAGTTAGATGTGATAAATGGTCATATAATGCCTGAAAATTTTCCATTACGCTGTGCATTTTTTTTTTTTTTTTGGTTTGGGACCATCTGGAGATAAATGGGTTTGACCTCATTTCCAAAACTACTTGTGTAACCTGTTCCTGGTAACCAGGATCTAAACCTTCACTCGTTGGCTGTCTGTACCTGATGCTATGCTCCCAATCCTTATGACTCTGACTACTCATGGGACTCAAGAGAACTGAACATTTTCCTGGTCAAGAAAACCATCACTCATCTGAGAGGTGGAACGGGGAAGAACTCTAATATCCACTGGAATGGCTCAGGGCAACCTGGACTGCTAAAGAAAACAGGTGTTCCGTGATGGCTGGAACAGCTTTGAGGCACAGAATCCGAGCTGTGCTTGGGCCCTGTGACACCTTTCCTTGTCATGCTTCTGGATGTCAGACAGGTAATTGATGACTCTCAGGCAGCCAGGGAGTCCCCTGTTTGGGGGCAGTTTTTCATTTATTCAATTGACATCTATTGAGCCTCTTCCTGGTATAAGACTCAGAGCATGACCCAGTCTTGATCTAACCAGACGTTCTCTCTAGTAAGTTTGTGGGATTTCCCCCAAGGGTTTCAGGAAGCTGTCTCTTGAGATTGTTTTAATCAAAGAGTGTTTTTGAAAAAACATTGCTTACTCATTGATCTGTGCCGGGTCTTAGTTGCAGCTAGTGGGATCTTCGATCTCCTTTGTAGTGTGTGAGGTCTTTCGTTGCAGCACGTGGGATCTAGTTCCCTGACCAAGGATGGAACCCAGGCCCCCTGCATTGGAAGTTTGGAGTCTTAGCCACTGAACCACCACCAAGTCCCAGTCAGAGAGTATTATTTTCAGGAAGGAAAAACTCATTCAAACAAGCTTCTTTAAAACATAGGAGAGATGGGAGAAATTTTCCAGAATCTAAAAGCAAGAGGTGGCACCGTGTTAGCTCATGGCATATTTCTCTTCAGGGTTCTAATTCAGTTTTCTCTCCTTGGACCTGGTTCCTCCAGTGCTCTGTTCATCAGGCCAAAAAAGACCATTTCAGACTGGCTGGATAGCACTGTCTGGGAGCATGTGAAGGAGGCTGTCTGTAGCCTGTGTGTTCCATTCTAGATTCCTGGAAGAAAGAACCCAAGTGGCTCAGCTGTATCTGGGATCTTCTGTGCAGTAAGACACAACCAGAGGGCAGGGTCCTGTGGCCTGGTGTCCACTCAGCAGGGTATGGGAAGTGGCTCACTCAGCAAATAGGCTGAGGATATGGGCAGGGTAAATCTGGCATCTCTTGTGCAGACTAGCAGTGCTGTTCCAAGCTAGAGACCTGTGCATTTAGTGAGACCTGAGGGGACAGAGCTGTCATGGACAGGAGCTATTAGTTAGACACATGGGATGGGGGAGGGGAAGTTCAGATACCAAGAAGGAATCCTGGATACCAAAGTGCAAATTATGGGGAGAGTGAGTGCCTGGGCTGTGCCAAAATGACCTACCCTGTCCCCTCATCAGCCACTTGCTGTCCTGCAGCTGAAATGGGGGTGAAAGAGAATCTCCTGGATTAAGGAGGAGCTGCTGCACCAAAGGGGTTAATCTGTGTGTGAGTGACTCATATGCCCTCTCCTTTCTTGTACCTGGGTGGACTTTCCTGCACATCTGGCAGTCTCAATTTATTGCCCTAAGACATGATTCTCAGCTGCAAACAAGAGGACGCCTGCAGATTTGTCTTGACTGCAGTGTGTGATGGAGAAGGAAATGGCAACCCACTCCAGTATTCTTGCCTAGAGAATATTGTGGACAGAGGAGCCTGGTGGGCTGCTGTCCATGGGGTCACACAGAGTCAGACACGACTGAAGTGACTTAGCATGCATGCATGTATTGTGGAAGGAAATGGCAACCCACTCCAGTATTCTTGCCTGGAGAATCCCAGGGACAGAGGAGCCTTGTGGGCTGCCATCTATGGGGTCGCACAGAGTCGGACACGGCTGAAGCAACTTAGCAGCAGCAGCAGCAGCAGCAGTGTGTGAAAGGCAGAGAAGTTTGCCTCTCCTACCATTTTAAGGAAAAGGACAGAGGCCATTTATTGAGGAATAGTTATGTTCCTGGATGCTATAGGTATTCCATCCAGGGCCCCTGGGTCTCCCTTGCCCTGTCTGTGCATTCCCTTCCAGTTTCAATGGGCATGTGCTAACAGACACCCTGCCTTGGAGTCTGTTCTTGGGCAGATGGTGCTCTGCAGGGGAACCTGCTCTGCTCACTGTGTCTGTGAGTGTAGGTTTCCCCTCTCACCCCCATGGAGACTCTTAGCTCCTGATGGACAGATGCAGGATATGAAAGTCTTGCCCTCTTGCCTTCAATGGAGACAACTTCTGAGGTGTAACCCACGCTCCAGAGTGCACCTGCGCAGTCCAGCTGAGGCCACTCTCTGCAGGTCTCTCCCTGAGACCAGTCCTCCCCAGCCATCCTCCTCTTCCCTGTCCTGCTCCCACCTCTCCCTTGCTGGTCTCACTGGGGGTGTTTTCTTAATCAGTCACTTGCACGAGAATCTCAGCCTTGAGTCTGCTTCTGACAAACCTGATCTAACTTGCCCTGCTTTCATTTGTACCTGACAAAACCCTTGTGAAGGACATATTATTATCTTCATTTTACAGATGGGAACCTGAGCCTCAAAAGGTGATAAGATGGCCAGAGCTAGTGATTCAAATCCAGCTCTGTCCAACACCATGAATTCAGTGCCCTGGAAGACAATCAGCATGTAGATGAAGCTAAGCCAGTGGTCGCCTTATAAATGCGGTTGCTTTCTGAAGGACACAGAGAAGTTTAGTCTCCTGCTATTGCATCAGGAGTTGTCTGAGGTCTCAGGCCTATATGGGTGCTTCCACTGACTGTCTTCCTTCCTCCTTCAGCCTGTGTGGTACTTACCCATCTATTTCATCTATCAGCACTCTGCTTTGAGGGTCTGCTTTCACCTATGGCTCTTAATAAGCCAGTAAGCTGGTTGAGGACCAAAACCCTTGCTACTTATTGTGTGAAATCCCTAGAACCTAGCATGGCCCTTGGCACATAAGAGGTACTTAAATGAATATACCTTCAGTTAAAGGATCCCGCCACAGGGCAGTTTACTCCATGAAAGGTCTGCTCTGGAGAAATCAATTAAGTCAAAATGAAGGGATTTCTCTGAGTTGTTGAAAAGAACTGAGTTCCTTGAACTGATTTCTTGCTCTCCAGTGCCTAAACTGTGGTTTAGTGCAAGACCTCAACTCCAGTGCTGTCTGCTGAGTGTCCTTCCTCTGAGGTCTCCTTTCCTGCAACAGTAGCTAATTCTTGCCCAAAGGTTTTTACCCTTGATACATTTTCAGATGATATATATATATATATATATA
>SJYV01038294.1:0-12802 GCA_006410875.1 Neotragus pygmaeus
CCATCCCTGGGATTCTCCAGGCAAGAATACTGGAGCGGGTTGCCATTTCCTTTTCCAATGCATGAAAGTGAAAAGTGAAAGTGAAGTCGCTCAGTCGTGTCCGACTCTTAACGATCCCATGGACTGCAGCCTACCAGGCTCCTCCATCCATGGGATTTTCCAGCAAGAGTATTGGAGTGGGGTGCCATTGCCTTCTCCCTATGTCTGATTATTTTCCCAGTATTTTCTTTTGTATATGTGTTCTCATGCATTTATATTTCCTATGATCTTTAATTTGGTGAGTTCTAAAAGAAGGAAAGTTATGATCAACCTAGATAGCATATTAAAAAGTGGAGGCATTACTTTGCCAGCAAAGGTTCATCTAGTCAAGGTTATGGTTTTTCCAGTGGTCATGTATGAATGTGAGAGTTGAACTGTGAAGAAAGCTGAGCGCCTAAGAACTGATGCTTTTGAACTGTGGTATTGGAGAAGACTCTTGAGAAGCACTTGGACTGCAAGGAGATCCAACCAGTCCATTCTGAAGGATATCAGTCCTGGGTGTTCTTTGGAAGGAATGATGCTGAAGCTGAAACTCCAGTACTTTGGCCACCTCATGTGAAGTGTTGACTCATTGGAAAAGACCTTGATGCTGGGAGGGATTGGGGGCAGGAGGAGAAGGGGACGACAGAGGATGAGATGGCTGGATGGCATCACTGACTCTATGGACATGAGTCTGAGTGAACTCTGGGAGTTGGTGATGGACAGGGAGGCCTGGCATGCTGTGATTCATGGGGTCGCAAGAAGTTGGGACATGATTGAGTGATTGAACTGAAAAGGAGGCCATTTGATATTTGGGTTAGTGTCCACTTAAGATATACAATTATTATGGGGTGATGACTGAATCTGAACTTGAGTTATCCCTTCTAGCTGGTGTAGCTGGGCATAAAGAACTGGGCTTTACAATGAGACTGAGCCTGGGTATGAACTCAGTCCTATCTCCTGCTAGCTTGTCCAGGGTATTGAACCACTCTGACCCTTACTCCTCCTTACCCACACGGAGATGATAAAACTTTACTCAGAGGGATGTCATTACTATTAACGAGGGAAGGGATGTGAAACACACAGCACAATGCCCGCCACAATTTGGGCACTTACTTTTCATTTCCTTTTTATTTTCTCCTAGCCACAATCTGTAGTTTCACTGGACCATCTTCAGCTTGCCCCCAATTTTTATGTTTTATAAATGAATTTCTTTGCCCCTTTATACTTCCACAAGTGTTTCCTGCTGACATGCAAAAATGATGTTATAGATTATTGCCCTTTTATCTTGCACTCCACCCTGTCGTGAAGCTCTTATATCACTGGGTGGATGGCTCTATTCAGGTTCTTAGGGATTTTTCGGGTAAACGCAGGCTTACCGTTTCTGAAAGCCACAGTTGTGTTCCTTAAAGAGATGCTAGAGTCTTTCAGTTCCCAGAGCCAAGTGAAGGCCTGCCTCTACCAACAATCAGGAGCTACTCTTGGTTTTCTCCCTCAAGGATCTCATTCTCAAGTCTCCGCCCTCTGAACAGTTCACCAAAGGAGCTGAGTTCTTCCACAAGAAGATTCCAAGCTGGACTTCCACCTCTGTACTCCTCACCTCATCCTCAGCTAGAACCTAAGCATCCAGTGCTAGTTTCAGATTGGGAGTCTTTTTTGACCTCTAGTGAATGTTTCACCTTTGCAAATGCACACTTCTAGGCAAACAGCCCCTTCAGGAGCAGAGAACATGTGAGATGGAAGTCACTCAAAAGCTGTCTTGAAATTTAACCGTCAAAAAGCTAAGATCATGGCAATCAGTCCTATCACTTCATGCAAATAGATGGGGGGGAAATGGAAACAGTGACAGATTTTATTTTCTTGGGCTCCAAAATCACAGCAGATGGTGACTGCAGCCATGAAATTCAAAGATGCCTGCCTCCTTAGAAGAAAAGCTATGACAAACCTAGACACCGTGTTAAAAAGCAGAGACATCACTTTGCCAACAAGAGTCTGTATAGTCAAAGCTATATTTTTCTAGTAGTCATGTACAAATGTGAGAGCTGGATCACAAAGAAACAAAGCATTGATGTTTTCAAACTGGTGCTGGAGAAGACTCTTGAGAGTCCCTTGGAGAGCAAGATCAAAGCAGTGAATCCTAAAGGAAATAAACCCTGAATACTCATTGGAAGGGCTGATGCTAAAGCTGAAGCTCTTATACTTTAGCCTCCTGATGCCAAGAGCCAACTCATTGGAAAAGACCCTGATGCTGGGAAAGACTGAGGGCAGGAGGAGAAGGTGGCAACAGAGGGTGAGATGGACATGAGTTTGAGCAAACTCTGGGAGACAGTGAAGGACAGGGAAGCCTGGCTTGCTGCAGTTTATGGGGTTGCCAAGAGTTGGACATAACTTAGCGACTGAGCAACAGTTACTTGGGCTTTGAGGTTTCTTTTTTAAAACTTTTTGTGTTGTGTAGGAGTATAGCTGATTAACAATATGACAGTTTCAGGTGGACAGAAAAGGGCTCATTCCTACATTATACATGTACCCATTCTCCCCCAAACTCCTCTCTCACCTAATTCATTCATACATACACATGTACCCATTCTCCCCCAAACTCCTCTCTCACCTAATTCATTCATACATACACATGTACCCATTCTCCCCCAAACTCCTCTCTCACCTAATTCATTCATACATACACATGTACCCATTCTCCCCCAAACTCCTCTCTCACCTAATTCATTCATACATACACATGTACCCATTCTCCCCCAAACTCCTCTCTCACCTAATTCATTCATACATACACATGTACCCATTCTCCCCCAAACTCCTCTCTCACCTAATTCATTCATACATACACATGTACCCATTCTCCCCCAAACTCCTCTCTCACCTAATTCATTCATACATACACATGTACCCATTCTCCCCCAAACTCCTCTCTCACCTAATTCATTCATACATACACATGTACCCATTCTCCCCCAAACTCCTCTCTCACCTAATTCATTCATACATACACATGTACCCATTCTCCCCCAAACTCCTCTCTCACCTAATTCATTCATACATACACATGTACCCATTCTCCCCCAAACTCCTCTCTCACCTAATTCATTCATACATACACATGTACCCATTCTCCCCCAAACTCCTCTCTCACCTAATTCATTCATACATACACATGTACCCATTCTCCCCCAAACTCCTCTCTCACCTAATTCATTCATACATACACATGTACCCATTCTCCCCCAAACTCCTCTCTCACCTAATTCATTCATACATACACATGTACCCATTCTCCCCCAAACTCCTCTCTCACCTAATTCATTCATACATACACATGTACCCATTCTCCCCCAAACTCCTCTCTCACCTAATTCATTCATACATACACATGTACCCATTCTCCCCCAAACTCCTCTCTCACCTAATTCATTCATACATACACATGTATCCATTCTCCACAAACTCCTCTCTCATCTAGTTCATTCATACATACACATGTATCTATTCTCCCCCAAACTCCTCTCTCATCTAGTGGGACTTGCATTCTCATCTTGCCTGAATCAATGCCCAGCTGTTGCTGTTCCATTTATTTACACCTGTCTTTTTTCCAAGAAGAATTGAAGGTTACTTTAGACCTAGGAGAAATGCAGAAACGATTTGCGAGAGGGAGAAGGGAGAAAGAAAACAGGAAAACAGGGCTTGAGAAAAAAGCGAGTTGGGAATGACAAAACCAGAAGCACAAACTTCTGTGCACTTGCATTTGATCACGGTTAACCTTGACCTTCTTAGCAGTCAGAAGACAGAGAGAAATACTCTGAGCAAGTTACTTTATCTCTAAATCTCGGTTTCATTGTTGATAAAATAGTAATAGAAACACCTACATCATAGGATCCTTCCGAGGGTGAAATGAAATGAAGGGTGTGAAACTACAAGTATGTTGTGTAATACATAGTAGAGACTCAACAAATGCTGATTTTTATTTTTACTATGATTTCTTCTAGGGTTTCTGCTTTGAAGTCAGAAACCGACTACTCTCAGACTGTGGCTGGCGCTTCAGGTGCCTCAGTTCCAGAGTTCTATCCCTTTTCCAGTGTGATAGAGGCTGAGAAATGATGATCTCTAGAATCCCAGGGATGGGGGAACCCGAGTTGCCATCTATAGGGTCTCACAGCGTCGGACATGACTAGCAGCAGCAGCAGTAAGCTACCAGGGCCTCCCTGGTGGCTCAGATGATAAAGCATCTGCCTGCAATTCGAGAGACCTCGGTTCTATCCCTGGATTGGGAAGATCCCCTGGAGGAGGGCATAGCAACCCACTCCAGTGTTCTTGCCTGGAGAATCCCCATGGACAGAGCAGCCTGGCAGGCTGGGGTCACAAAGAGTCAGACACGACTGAGCGACTAAGCACAGTTCACAGTGAACTATGATTACTCGTTTATTGGAGGAACTGGGAGACCGAATTTGGTAGCAACAGGTACGATGCTGCAAACATTAACCATCTTCCTTTGTGTAAGATCCTTATTCCAACCCACTTCCCAAGATGGATTGGCCTCCTCCGTAGAATAGAATGCTGGCGCTTAAAGGAGCCCTGACGCCTCATCCAACATCCTCTCTTTTCAGAGTGAGGGGGAGTGCTGAATTTTCCAGCATTACCCAGCTAGATTTGATGCTCAAATTCCAGCTCTTTCTCTTAAAAGACCCATTCATGAGAAGGACTAATGTGGAATCGAAGTCAAGGGGGAAAAAAGGCACTGGTTTATTTATAGTTTAGGGAAGTAAAAGTCAGCTTGAGTTCGGACCGTTCATTGTTTCACTGTTGTTATTTCAGCCTAGGATGGAATTGTCCATTCACCTTCTCCCCTCTGCTGGCCCGGGGATGTCAGACCTCAGCTGCCGGGGAGACGTGCTGCGGCTCTTCACATCCTCTGGAGACGGTGGCATGGTGCAATTTCTCTCTGGTGTGGAGGAATGCAGATATTTATAGAGCTGCGCTTGCCTCAGTGTTTTTACGCTTTAACGAGAGCTTCACTCAAGCATGTCTTTGGCCTATATAAAGCTCAATGAGAGAGAGAGAGCTTTCCTTCCAAGTGTGCACATGTGTGCCCTGGAATCTCAGTGGAACACTGGATGAATCTGAGCGGCCCTGTTTGATGCTCTGAATCACAGTCACGAGTGAAAGCCCACACTCGTGGGCGTAAGAGGCAGTCGTGATGGTTATGATGAAATGGCGCAGAAAGACAATCCAGCTCCCAGCCAGCGGCCCATCCCTCTCACCCAGGCCGAGGTGCGCCCAGTGGGTGGCTGGCACTTCCACACACGCCTTCATCTTGCCCTCCTGTCAGCCCCGGCGAGCTGGGTGGTGTGATCAGCCTCCCTTGATTCAAAAGGTCACTTGGAGACGCGACCCAGGTCATGGTCACAAGCCAACCCAGGGTCCAGACTCCACGCCCAGCATGCTTTCCTCAGTACCACCTCCTGATGAAAAGATAAGCAAAGAAAACAAACTCGACCCCAGGAAGACATCAGTGATTTCCGAGCAAGCCTCACTTCCTCCACCCCCCAGCGTGGCCACTCGAGAATGACTCTGGTGCCACCTTTTATGTTAGGAAACCAGATGCCAGGGAGATGAGGGCTGATAACCTTAGGGGGTGCAGTGGTGATGCAACGCGAAAATTTTAAATCATTTATTTTTGAGGTCGCGAGCAGCGGAGTTTGTTGATCTGGTAAGTTGTGCTTCCTCTCTTCCCTGTCCTGTTTCCCTTTCTGAACCGGTCACTCGGGATGCCCATCTTCCTGTGCATCTGTGTGCACTTCAGATTTGAAACCCAAGTCGGTGCCACCACCAGCTGCAGAGGCACGCCACTTGCAGTCATTTTTGGAAACCAAAAATGACGGGTCCCATAACTGTGATTAGATAAAGCTTGTAATTTGTGTTTGCTGTAGTCAGCGACGTGATATTTTGGGACAAACAGCCGCTCTATGCTACATATAGCTTGGAATTTGCGGCTTTTGTATAACCCACCATTGCATGATCAAGGAGCTAAAGGAGAGGGAGGGAGAGAGAAGGGATGAAGGGTGAGAGGGCAGGAAGCCCTGCTCAGCAGACAGGCGGAGCCCCAGGGAACCAGAGAGTTCAAAGGACCTGCAGGAAAGATGCAGTTGACTTGCCCTCAGGAGAGACTCGGGCAGGTTCCTGAATGGCCAATCCACCTCTTCTAACAGCCGGAGCCCCGTGACTCCCAGTAAGAGACTCAACCATGTTCCGGACTTAAGGAGTGACCCTAAACGAAACCCGAGCATGATTTACAAAGCTCTGGTCTAATTCTCTGGGAACTCAGTTTTTCAACCTGGCTGATAGCTATTCCCTGATCCAACACTTCAGTTCTAAAAGATCAGTTTCCTTTCTTGTCCCCAGTCCTTAGGACATGTCCTTGCCTTTCTTCTGAACCTCAGCTGGATAAAGACCTTCATTCGTACAGTCAAGATTGACCTAAGGCCTTCATGTGCCAGACCAGGAAGGGCACTGGGGATGTAGAAATAGGTCAGCTTGAATCCCAGGCCTCCACACAAAGGCAGCAGCTGGTTCTGCTATGTCCTTCTTCTCTGTCAAATTTGTACAGTGAAGGCATGTCTCAATGAACAAAGAAAGCGTTACCCCCCAATATTCACTCATCCCTAACTCTACATAGGAAAGAGAAATGCTGATGCCATTGGGAACTGAATTTAACTCTGCCTTAACAGCTATCCTCTCACAACAGGTTCAAAGACATTGCTGCTTCATGGAGGGGAAACCAAAGGTCCAGAGGGATGAGCGGACATATCTAAAGACATAGAGCTAGGTGGTGGCAGATCAGTGTGGAACTCAGGTCAGCCTCACTCCTAGTCCACAGTCCATTTCTCTATTCCCTTGATTTACGACATCCAGATTATGACTATAAGTCATACATGGAAGCGCTTTCCATGTGGCACAGCTGGTAAAGAATCTGCCTGCCAATGCAGGGCACACAAGAGGCGTGGGTTTGATCCCTGGGTGTGACCCCACGGACTGTAGTTGGCTAAGCTCCTCCATCAGTGGGATTTCCCAGACAAGAATACTGGAGTGGGTTGCCGTTTCCTTCTCGTTCTGGAATAGGAAATGACAACCCATTTTTCTGGAGAATCCCATGGACAGAGGAGCCTGGCAGGGGCTACAGTCCATTGAGTCGGGAGCTGGACATGGCTGAGCATGTACTAGCTGCCATACATGGAAACTGTCCCATTCAATTAATATTTTAATCAGTTTTGGGGGCCTCAATATACAGCAGATACATATCATGCCTTTAAAGTCCTTACATTTGTGGGAGGTGGTAATCTATGCATAGAAAGCCATGCTATAAATGTAGAAAATGCCAAGAACCCCCCCCCCCCAAAAGAGAGCAGACAGTGGTGGGAGAACTTGGTATCTAGGGAACGTAAGATCACTTTCTGCAGGGAACAGGTTTCTGAGTTGACTATTAGGAGAATTCAGAGGGAGATGAGACTGAAAGAAGAGAACATAAGATCATTTTCATCTGTGGGGAGGGAAAGGCTGGGCTGGTTAGGAATTGGGAAAACACCCTTCAGAGAAATGGGCTTCCCAAGTGGCTCAGTGAGTAAAGATTCTGCCTACAATGCAGGAGACATAGGAGACACAGGTTCGATTCCTGGGTTGGGAAGATCCCCTGGGGGAGGGCACAGCAACCCACTACATTATTCTTGTCTGGAAAATCCCATGGACAGAGGAAACTGGCAGGCTACAATCCATAAGGTTGAAAAGAGTCAGGCAAGACTGAAGTGACTGAGCATGCTCGAACGTTGTAGAGAAAGGAATAAGTGTAAGCTCAGGCTTAGAGGTCTCAAGCGCTTGGCATGTTTGGAGAAGGCTGCTGCTATCCAGCATGGCCAAGAAGGATGAGAACAGTGAGCTGGGAGGCTCCTTCACATAACGGTGTGGATCAGTGGAAGCACACTGGCCAGGGACTCTCTGGAATGGTTGGATTTTGATGACTTTGCACATCTCAGGTATCTCTTCTGGATTTATGTCTGGGCCACATCTCACAGGTCTTTTCTAGAGGAGAGTGAGTAAGTCAAAGTTCCTGCGTTTGGCTCTACCTTTACTGAATTTTTAACTCGATTCAAGCTGTGTCTCCACCGTACTAAATCGCTTAATAAAATGTGACACAGAGTTGTTTGGATTATATCAGGGAGAACATCTGGATGTTTGGAAACATCTGTAGAGCTTGCCCAAAAAAAAAAAAAAAAAAAAGACACAAAAACTTAGTATCTAAGTGTTTGGTATTCTGGGACATAAAGTCTGAATCACCAGCATAACTTTTAGAGCTTTTTGCTTGTTCACTTTCATTTTCCCTATTTGTTGTAGGTATGACCAGCAATTCCACTTGAAATGTTAGAGAACTGGATGGTTTATCTCTTACTGTTGTATCTTGGGAGAGGAAAAAGTAGGCCATCTTCTTTAAAAAAAAAAAAAATTCCAGTTCACCTATTAAATCTGAAAAATATTTTTTAAGACCCTTCTGAATTTGAGGTCCTACTCATGAGTTGAGAGCACAACTGTGGCCAGGATGCAGGCTTTGCCTTGCAGGAGGTCACATCTTATATCCAGGTAATCTCAACACAGTGATTGGAGCTAGTCAACGTAAGCACAAGAGACCAGTGGGCGCAAACGAAAATGTTATTGACAGGGAGAAGGGAAAAGGCAGGGGAAAGATCTGGTGATGGAGTACTTTTTGCCTAGAGTCTTTGGGGGTAAATAGGAGTTCTCTACAAGTAAAAGAGGCAGAACACATCACAGAGAGAGGAGACGGACAGAGAACAGGCATGGAGACAGCGGATGATGAAGAATGTTGAGGGAAATGTATAGTGTTCAATGGCCTCTGCACAGGCAGGAGAGCCACGGTGAGAGACGTTCAGAGAAGACTCGAGCAATAGAATGGAAGGTCCTGCTGCTTATAAAGCCCTCATCCTGTGGGTCACAGGAAGCCCCACAACCTCAAATCATCCTGTTCTTATTTCCTGCAGCTAAACATACACCAACCTAAGACCCACTCACCCTACTCCCAGAATTACCACCCAGAGGAAAAACTCCATAAGACCACCAAAGACGTTCTACAATGTTCAACAGCACCATTATTCATAAGAGTCCCAAACCAGAAGCAATCAGATGTCTACCAGCAGAAGAATGGCTACATAGATGGCAATGTTTTCACAGAATAGAATAGTGGCCAGCAATGAATAAGTGAACAAAATAATGACACTCGCCAGGCGTGGATGAATCTCACAGACATTACGGGGAACAAAAGAAGCCATTTATGTGTAATTTCATTTATATGAAGTCCAAGAATAGGAGACTTAATTGGTAGTGCCTGCAGTTTCAACAGCGAGGGTATAAGAGCCTTCTGGGGTGCTTGGGAGTGTTCTATATCTTTATCTGGGGGCACTTATGTGAGTGTATATGTATGAAAAATTCAACAGGCTCTATATGAGATTAGTATACTTTATTGAATGTTTTAACTCATTTAAAAAAAAAGGAAAAGACAAAACTAACAAAAATTTTTAAAAACCAAACAGAATTTTAGAAACCTGGTTGTTATATTTGCCATTATAAACCGATCGTCTACCAAGAAGCCCCTTACCCTGTGGTCAGCCCTCCTGTTACCTAGTAATGTGTACCTTCTCGGGAGTTTGTTAGAGACAAAGTACTCCGTGGCGCATGAGAACAAAAAGGGCAGGAACTGAATACAAAGGTAGCAAGTGAAGCAAACATTTGGTCAATTTCACCCAGAGCCTCTCACCCTCATCATCTCTTGAGTGATAAAATGCCATTTGTCACCAGCATCCTCTTTACTATATATTCATCTCTTAGCTTGTACCAGTTTTCCTGCAACCTGTAAAGATGAATTCAAGTCTCTTTTATCTTAAAAAGCAGGTATAAAAACCAAATAACCCAAATTCTCCATGGGTTTTGCCTTCTTTCTAGCTTTCTCATCTCCTTCTTCCTCTCCTAAGCCAAACTTTCGAGAGCTTTTTTCCTAATTAAAAAAAAAATTAATAATAGAAAGATAAATAAAAGTAATAAAAAATTAAAATAAATTTTAAAAAGTTAAAATAAATATTTTAAAAGTCCACACAAAAACGGAACTTTTTCCAAACTAACTTTCTCTCTTTCATGCCATTCACTCTTCAAATCAATGGATCCTTTACCTTCCATATCTCTAAAGTCTCATCTTATCTGGCCTCTCAGTTGCACTGGACATTGGTGACGGCTTCTGGGAGCTGCAACTTTCTCTCCCTTAAGTTTTTGTTGAGAGCCATCCCTCTGGTGAGTCGACTTGGTTATTGTATCCACCTCGACTTGGTTATTGTCTCCACCTCTGTGAATGCTTGTGATGGAAAGAACAACTTGGAAACGAAAGCAGATGGAAGGAAAGGCCAGCTGGACCATCTCCCAGGGCACCGATCTTTGCAGGCCAAATTTCCTGGGAATGAATTGGAAACATGGAGCTAGTTTATTTAGAAACTCTGTATAACACTTTACATAATTGGCAAAATGTAAATTGGGCCCTCTCTCACCCAAGTACAAAATGTCTTTGAGTGGGAGTTAAAAAAAAAAAAAGCGCCTTGCCAGCAATTGCCTTGTTCAGCTGCATATTTCTGTGTCACGCTTGGGCAAGAGCTGTCAGCTGAGACTGAAAACGAAGAGTCGATATGGTGTTTGCTATGTTAGTGATTCATTTCGCTATCTAAATATAAACAATTTATGAGTCCTCCCAAGAAGTCTTTGATTCAGAAAAATCACAAAAGACAACTGAAGGGAGGGCCAGAACCACAGAAAAATGAGAATTTCTTTCTTTTGCTTTTGTTTTTTTAAAAGAACATACACCATCTTTTGACCATGGGAGCAAATGATCAGAAGAAGCTGTTTCTGAATATAACTTGTATTAAGAAAAAATAATTTTCTCATTATTCCCATTAAATAAATGCTAAATAAACTTTTAAAGACTATTGGTTGAAGGTGTCACAAGTGAAGATCCTGCCAGTCCTCACCCATCACCCCATATAGATGGATTAAATGTGAGGAAACTTTGCAATGAGGGAACAATCGTGCTGAGAACTTGGGAGGAGGAAGTTCTCAGTTTGATTCAGTTTAGAAGGACAGCTGTGATTGGCAGAAGGGCTGAGGAAATTCAAGTTCACAGAAAATAGGCTTGAGAGCAGTGTTCTTAACCTTGATCGCACTTCGGAATTCCCCGAGCAGACTTGAAAATGGTGATGGCCTGGGTCCCACTGTACCGATCCCATTTACAGATCCAAATGTAATTGATCCAGGGTGTGGACTGAACTGTGGGACCTTTTACAAGCTCCTCAGCTGATGATAACCCGTGGCCAGATGGAAGGTTGCTGTTTTAGAAAACAGTCCAGCTGCTGAGTGAGTCACTCAGTCTTGTCGACTCTCTGTGACCCCATGGACTGTAACTCACTAGGCTCCTCTGTCCATGGGATTCTCCAGGCAAGAATACTGGAGTGGGTAGCCATTCCCTTCTCCAGGGGATCTTCCAGACCCAGGTAGCAGGCCTTTTCCCAGAGAAAGTCAAGAGCTCTGGTTCTCAAAGTGTGTTCTCTGGACAAGCAGCAGTAGCACCTGGGGACTTGTTAGAAATGCAAGGTCTTGGATTCCACCTGGACCTACTGATCAGAAACTCTGGGGTTGGGGAGACAGCGATCTGTACTGATCAGGCGTTCTGGGTGTTCTGATGCACCAAGTCCGGAAACCACCGACGTAGGGAAAGACAGCCTTGAGGGGATGCTGGGGAGAGAGCGTAATGGTGAACCAAGAGACGAAGGCAGGTTCCCTTCAGAGCTGAGCGGAGACGCAAAACCCCAACCTGGGAGGACTTTCTCTAAGGAGGGACTTCACGTTCGAGGGGAGCATCTGAGGGAAAAGAAAGATCTAGGAAGTCCGGGCTTGGGCACAGAGTGATGCTCGTCGCGTCCTCTTCCCAGCCCGGGACCTGCCATTGCCTCTCAGTCCTGCCTTCCTCACGCAGCGTGGTTTTCTCCACTGAGTGGCTGGTAGAGGAAGCCGCACATTAGCGCATCTCTGTTTGTGCAGGGGCTTAGGGCTCCCGCAGAGGCCTGAGGAACACAGCTGGAGTCTCCCCTCGTAATGGAAAGAGGGGGATCCTGTTCCTCGTCAGCAGGGTGTGCCTTCTGCCCTGTTCCCCACCGAGCGCAGGCTAGGGAGGGCTTGTGCTTCTGGCCAGCTCTTGCTTCTGCTTTCCTCTCTGACTCATGCCCAGCACAGGGGCTTCGGAGACACTTGTCCTTTCCCCGGAAGAGTCAGTGCTGGGGAATGACTGCCTTTATGGGGAGCTCAGGGAAGGCTGGCTCTGCAGCAGAGCAGATAAGTCACCTGGCTTACTCAGTTTCATTCCAGTCAACAAATTATTCTCAGCATGTCTGCTCTGAGGCGGGCTCTGGGCCACCACTGGGGAAACAGAGAGCAGACACAGAACTGGCCCTTGAGAAGCTTTCGTTCAGGTGCAAAGGATTTAGTGGGGGAGGAGGAAATTGCATGGCTCAATGTCTTCCGCCTGAGAGCTGTAAATAGGGTGATGGTTAAGGTTTACATCCACAAAAGGTCATGACTGATAGTAAAATTGTGAGCTACTAACAGTCACGCCAGCACAGCAAGTGTAAACTAGGACCCTCCTGGGCATCCAGGAGGCATGTCCACACTGTGCTGGGGTGGC
>SJYV01038295.1:0-13758 GCA_006410875.1 Neotragus pygmaeus
ATGGGGTGTTGCCAGATTCCAAGACTGGCAAAGGAAGCCAGAAAGCTTGCCTGGCCCCTCTCTGTGAGTTGCTAGCATTTCTAGCAGGAACTAGAAATAAGGCAAACCAAATGGAAAGAAAGCCAGAAAACCATGTCCACCTGTCCTCTAGCCTTGATCAGGTAGCTGGGTCCGTGGCCAGGACTGTTCTCATATTGCTAGAAGCATGCATATTAATCACTTTATAATTTCATGGTGGACAGAAGGTTCCTTGACTTGTAAAGCAACTACTCATTCATAAGGAATTCCATGTAAGTGGAAGACCATTCCCAGTAAAAGATTCTTGAGGGAAGAAAAAGCCATTTGAAGAGATAACGAATTTTCAGATGGAATTACAAATTGTCATGAGGGATCTTCTTGCCTAAAGAAAAGATTTCCAACATTCAAAGAGAGTTAATTCTGATACAGTAGTCTGTCTTGTTTGGAAAAAGGAAGGGTAAAGGGATGCTCTTGTGTTTTAGGAAAAGCAAGAGTCTCAGGTATATTCCTGCCATTCCTCTCTCAGGGACCATGCGTAGCACACTCTGTGTAGCATATGCAAGCCTTCAGTGGTGCATGGAAATAGCAGAGGGTATAGAACTATGTTCTTTTAGGATTAAAATGCTTAATAAGGAAAAATAAAACTTCAAGTGATTTCGATAGTATTGATAATCATTCTGTGAGCACCTGCTGTAGCTCAAGTGCTCTCATTATTTTGCAGTCGTGGAGTACTATCCCAGGAGGCAGAGAGAATTCTCTCTGTTTTTGAGATAAGCACATTGGAGCTCAGAGAGGTTATGCCATTTCCCCAAAGTCACAAAAACAGTGAGCAACCAAAGTTAGATTTGAACCCAACTTTAACTGATGTCAAAGTTTGTTTATTATTTTCTACTCTACAGTGTTCCTTCTTAGAATCTGTTGCTAGTTTATCATCTTCTTTTGTCTGTAAAACTAGCAGAATAGATTGTAGACACCTTGGTTGTCTTCATATTTTCTGCAGTTATCCAGGCTTCCCATGACTTTTCCTTTTAAAAACTCCTCCAGCCTCCCCTGGCCACCTCCTAGAGTAGAAACATCATTGACTGGGGATCCAGGGGCCTGGGTGGTGGACCAGGCTTATAGAGAAAGAGCAGTTTGACCCTAACTATATCTCTGAGCCTCATTCCTTACCCACAACTCCATCCTGCTCAAAATTTCTATGATTCTAAACTGCAAGTGAAGGTGACCAGCATAAAAATGTCCTCTTATAGGTGAATTTCTACTCTTGAATGTGATGAAAGCCTTAAGTTTAAATAATAATGCTTCTTAAAATTAGAACTTTCTGGCAATCTGGGTATATATTTGTTGTCCCCGTAGGGCTTTGTCATATCACATCCTAGAACACTATCACTCTTTCTCTCTTAAAATGTTAAGGGCAGCTTTACTGTACAGTGTAGGTCGTGTAGGTCTGTTGACTGTTTCCTCTCAGGTATACTTGGAAATTTCTGAATCATGTGGCATTCTAATGCCGGAGAGATTTGACAGGATGCATCATGTATTAAACAAGAGTGTCCTTCTTAAGTGAAATTAGCCTGGAGCAAGTTAGAAGTCAAGTTAGACATGCATCATTTATATAACCCACACATATGGGGAGATGGAGGGAAGGAGTTAGAGTGGTCATTGGATTAAAAGATACCATTAGGCTAGTTGTCTGATCAGGGTCTTCTTTAGCACAATGAGTTTCCAACTCTGGTCGATGTAGGTATCATCTGAGGGGCTTGGTAGGAAAGCAGATTCTCAGGTCCTCCTGAGAAATAGCTCAGTTAATGCTGGGCTGATCTTGTGGAGCACGTTCTAAGAAGCTCTACTTCAGCATGTCCCAAGGAGGACTTTAGTTACTGTCTGTGTGATGGACTAAGAGGAGAACATTTTCAAAGAGAAACAGGCAGGGATTGACAAAGAGGTCTGTTTTTTTTCAGTGGCATTAGCACTCTCTTTGGAAAATAAGACTTTCTACTCAAAACCTTGTCTGGACAATTAGGCTCAAGACTTCTAAGTGACTGGATCAGGGGTAGTGAGACAGTGAGGGAGGTTAGTCATGAACCTCAGTCACCAGGGAGAGGCATGCTGCTAAGGTCAAGGCAGAACACACAAGGTCAATTCATTGGCAACCAAGAATGTGGTAGGTGTGATTAGAAAAAACTGGGGTAGCTGCTAAGAAGAGTGGAAGGTGCAGCAGAGAAGAACCCAAACCAGATGCTTGTTAACACACACAAGTGTGCAAAAGTAGGCAATGAAACTCTACTCAGGGCAGTAGCAGTGTGTCAGAGTGCTGTCTCTGGTCTCTGACTAGAAAATCTAATATCCCCGAGAGCCACTGAGAAATTTTAAGGAAAGTTGGGGTGGTGGCTGCAACATTCACTGGATGATCCCCAACTAAAGATTTATAAAAACCTCTGGTACTGGTCAGGGATGAAGACAGAGCATGGAGGGAGACCAGCTCCATGTCTTTAGTCAGGAGGGATTCATGTTAAACAGAACTCCATCTGGGGTATAATCTAGTATATCCATTCAGCAATTTTTGGCAAGCATTTATTGGGCATCATGCTTATCAGACACCTGAAATAACAGTTTCTTTGAAGGGATCATAGTTTAATATCACTAATATATTAATATACATATGTGTGTATATATGTATACATATATGTATTCTTTTTATGGAGTCTATTCCAATAGTTGTACATTTATTATTCATCTTTTTAAAGTTGTTTTCAAATTCTCATTTAAAGAATGTTCCAGGTTATGTAAATCAGACATAGCTGAACTCAGTCAACTAAAAGGCTTTTCATTACTCCCTTTCGTTACACTGATTGGGTAGAGTGGATAACCTACCTTACAGATCTAGATCCTTAGAGGGCCCTTTGGGTCTGTCAGGGAAGTATGACTTACAATAATTATTTGATGATCTTGAATTAAAACTCAAGGTACCCACAAAAGGATCCTTGTCCACAGAGAACAAAACTAAATCAGTCCAAGTTTGGCTATGCAGGTAAGGCATGAAGTCTTTAAGCTCATCTTCTGAAAGTTCTGTAATTAAATGGCCGCTTTGATCTTGCGCATCATGTAAAGCGTAAAGATGGTCTTGCTCATTCCAGCCCTAAGCTGTTTCCCAGGTCCATGGGCAGGTGCACATGTGGCATTGCCTGGAAGACTGTTTATATAAATAAAGGTTGAAAAGTCATGGTGTGGAAATTATTAGGATTCTGGAAAGATTCCAGTGCATGCTCCTGATCAAACTCTTCCCAACTCTTATCCCTAAGTTGGGAAGATCTGCTGGAGAAGGGCATGGCCACCCACTCCAGTATTCTTGCCTGGAGAATCCCATGGACTGAGGAGCCTGGTAGGCTATAGTCCATGGGGGTCGCAAAGAGTCAGACATGACTGAGCTACTAACGCTTTCATAATGGGATAATAGACATTTAGCTAAAGGCTTCCCTGACTACTAAGATGAAAATCTAGGGAGAGAGTAGTATTTCAAGTACTGTTAGTCATTTCCTCCTTTGTGTATGTGAGTTGTTAGATTCTCAGGTTCCTCACCAGTAGCCCCAAGAGCAGACTTTGATACTGAGAGTATCAAATGGAGGGATGAAGCTAGATGGATAACAGGGCTCAAAATCATGTGGCTAGGACACTGGTGAGAAATCATTTCATCAATCTCTAAGATTGAAACAGATGTGTATAAGAGACAGGGCTCTAGGNGCAGACTTTGATACTGAGAGTATCAAATGGAGGGATGAAGCTAGATGGATAACAGGGCTCAAAATCATGTGGCTAGGACACTGGTGAGAAATCATTTCATCAATCTCTAAGATTGAAACTAAACCCAAGGTTGGTAGTAAGCTTTGCTATTAGAGCCTATCCTTTTAGTTAATTCCAAATAACTATAAGACCTGTTTCCCCATGCTGACCTTGGGTTTTTCAGGGAGTAAATGGCAACAGTGCTGGTTCATCAGCTGTTCTACTCCTCTCCCCTGACTGAAATACCAGTGGCTGACTAGGAAGGTCTATGTTTACCAAACATAAAGGCGTCACAGAAAACACCCATATGCATTCAGCAATACTAGTTGGGAAGGACAAAAATACAATATCTGCTCCCATCTGTGCCTTGTCCCTTCAGAAAATGTGCACACATATGGTGGGCCTGTGTTAATTAAGTCCAAATATGGATTGGATTCAACTTGGAGAGCAACAGATAAATCTGCAGCTAAAACTTTTCCAAATGCTTTGATGCTTCCTGAACGAAAATGTTATCAAGGTGTTGAATAGGAGAGGGCTACAATGAACACCATCAGAAAGAAGAGCTCAGATGACCAAAGATTCAAATTACCAATTCTGCCCACATTTTAGTTACATTTTAAATTTCAGTCATTTAACAGCTACTATTTATTTATACACCAAATAGTCATGAAGGTAAATTGCTATTAACCTGCACATTAAATTAATGAGAACTAACTTGTCCGTGGTTACTCTGTTGTCTGAGTTCACAGCTATTTAATGGTGATGCTGAGTTGAAAAAAGAGGGAATAGCATTGTATAGCAATTCTCTTACTCTTTTATTTGGGATTATTTTACTTTTGGCAAAAAATAAAAAGAACTGCCAATGTGATTTTAAGAAAACCAAAGTAATTTTTATCTACTGAAAACAGAGCAAAATTGTGTTACTTTGCTAGCATTTTTCTGCATTATGACTTCAGTTGTAGTAACTGATGGAAAGTTGTTGGCCACTGTTTCTCCACAGCTAAGGTTGGAGAGAGAATGAAGTATTGGTCAGATGGAAGTCCATTCTTGGTTATATAACACTTTGGAAACAAGTATAGTTCCTTAGTTGACTCTTAACAAGCAGCTAACATAGGGGCCTGCTGACTTTTGAGGCTGGACAATATTTTCCCATTTTAAAATGGGAATGTCCTTCCTTTGGGTTATGTACTATGAGAATGCACTCAAGTAATTTGTGTGTCTCATGAGCATCATGGTGATATGATGTGTGTTTATTTGGGGATGAATGCCATCCAGGGAGCCTTTGAAAAGCAGCACTATGGACCAGGCAGAAGCCTACATCAACAGAATTTGAGCAGGCTCACCAGGACCTCTGAATTTCCTTTGGTTTCCTGTCACAAGAAAATTCAGGTGATGAATAATGGCATACTAGCCCTTGAACTCTATTGGCTCAAATTTACTAGGTGATTTCCTTCAGTCTACATATCCAGATAATAATTATCTCATTCAACCATCTTTGTATAATTGTCTGAAAGTTTATAAACCCATAATTCATGAACACATTCTAAAATAATATCTCTTGGATACTCCTGCTGGTTGAATCAGAGAGTATGCATGATCTAATTTGCGATTGGGAAATTTCTCAGTAGGGAGCTCAGTATTAAGTATTAGTCTCTGTGCCAACTATATGTTGAATATAAGGCTGCCTCTTAAACAGCAAGTAGTCCAACCTTCCCTACCTCACTCCAAAGTCAGGTTCCTCTCCTCAGAAGTTAGATATTCAGTTTGGGAGAAAAAGGTTCAAAGATCCAAAAGTAGTTTGAGATAGGCCTCACAATTCAGAATCTCCTATTGCTGTCTCACAAGCCCTAAGGAACATGAACAACCCACTCATTTTTCCTCATCCCAAAGGAAATTATTATAGACTTAGGACAGAGCCTCAGACTTCATCTAATCTCCTGGTTCAGTCTCATTTTGTAGTAAGAAAAGTGAGACTCAGAATGATAAACTGATGGGTTTAGAGAGACTAGTCTTTGAGCCTAGAGGATACAGTAAATGATGGAAGGAAGTGTGGTGCTCCTGTGTCCTAAGCTACCTTCTTGGTATTCTGTTCTTTGCTCCATCACCTTCAGAGCAAACTCTAATGAATATTAATGCAGTGGAAAGTTACCTCCAAAAAGAGAATAACCTACTGGTTGCTGTTGCTAGTCCAATCAGGTAAACAATCAAGGACACGTGGTCATGCCGCCTGCCTTGTATTTCACTGCATAATTCCTCTTTTCCTTCAAATAAGGGTAAGATCCTTACTCTGTTGTGTTTGAACCAGTATTATGCCCTTAAGTGTATGTGTATTTCTGAATGCAATCAGGAGTGCAGTTTCTCATGCTGTAGGAGAATCTGTCATGTACAGAACATGCTTTCTAGACTTTCATGCTTTTACCCTCAGCTGCACTTCTTTTGAGGCCCACTCTCCAAAAGCGCTCCCTCTGCACCACTTAGCTCAGTTTCCTGCTGAAGCCACCAGCGCATATGCATGCCAGCGCCTCCCAGCCTCCTAACCTTGCTTGCCTCTAGGAAGAAGGGAATCGTGGTTTCCATGGCATTTTCCAGCATTTCTCTGAAGCCTCACTGCTTAATTCCAATGTGGGCACTTATGTTACAGTCATTAATTACTGCATTAAGTCAAGTCACAAAACTAATGAGGATTTGGACACAGAGTTGGAAAATGAGAATGTAATTTTGCCTGGATTATAGGATATAAAGATAAACATGGTCCAAATATGCACAGAGAGAAGAAATCACAGCTTTGCATAGCTGCCTTCTAATAGAAAAATATGGGCTTATGTGTCTCATCAAAATTGAGAGTAAGATAATCAAACTATCACCTTTGGTAACATTTAGGCATGTCTCAGTTCGCTGTGCATTCCATTTTCATCTCTGACATCTAAATAAAGAATGTTCTTGTTTTCCTGTGCTATAATAATCATTCTATAACTGAAGTTAGAATCTTTGAAGTTCTTGCATCAGGCTATAGGGATGAGTCAAGAATAGGAGGTGATGTTAGAAAAGCTGACCTTTTATGTGTGTGGATAAAGACAGGTCATTAGACAGGATTATTTGGGAAGCATGGTTGGATACTTGTCTAGAAATCTACACTTTACCTACTCTCATTGCTGCCTGTAATCTATCATCAAAGAGAGAGAAGGCATGTCAGTCCCCAAGAGTTCTCTATGACAACTCAGATACTACTGGGATGGTGGGACACTGAATCCTCGATGCTTGGATTTATGAATCGAATCAAAAGGAATTAACAAGGAAATCACCTCTAACACCATAAAGGAGTAAGTTTCAGGTCAGATTAAGTTGATGACGAGGGTGACGTGGAGTACTGTTGTGGAGGAAAAATTGCAGAAATATTTATTGTTTGGAGAACTCTATGCAGTTGGCAGATAGCATAGGACCCCCAGCTACCTGATCAGTCAAATAAGAAGACAGTGAAGGCTAGCAGTCATATCCAGAAATCATGGGGATCTATCCTGGTCAGTTTACTCTTTGACTTACAGACTGGGACAGAAAGCACAATCATGAAATTACAAGAAAATACTAAGGGCCTCAGAGCAGAGGGCAATACCATTTTTGACTATGTATGCTTAAATGGCAACCCACTCCAGTACTCTTGCCTGGTGAATCCCAGGGACAGAGGAGCCTAGTGGGCTGCCATCTATAGGGTCGCACAGAGTCGGACACGACTAAGCGACTTAGTAGAAGCAGAAGCAGCATGCGTATAGCATATAGTGTATTCTACTAAAGCTCTTAAGCAAATCATCTCTTTTTCAAAGCTGAGGAAATAGAAGTTCAGAGGGAGAACAAATTTTACCTAGGTCACATGGTTAGTTCTGAGGCCAGAGACCCTAGCTCAAGGGTATTTGACTCTAAAAGCCTTGTTGACTATAGTTATCAGAAGGAACCAAGATAGCATTCAATATCACAAAATTCAGAGTAGGGGCCTCAAACTGTACAGCAAACTGAAAACTGAAACATGAAGAACTTCTTGGTGCTGATTTTACACACTGTAAAATTAAACCAGCAACATGATATTGGTGGCCAAACAAATGTCCACTAACTCTGGTGGGATGAAAATTTATGAAAGCAAAATCAGTGATGTAATCCCTCCATCCTTATAAAAATGGTAGCCATTTGTTTATCATGTTAACAAATGTAGGAAAATGAGACTGATTTAAGTTGTAGCAAATATGATTTAAGTTATAGAAGGAAGAATTTCTGGAGGCTTCCCTGGTGGTCCAGTGGTTAAGAGTCTACCTTCCGATACACGGTGCACGAGTTCGATCCCTGGTTGGGAAACTAAGATCCCACATGCCATAGGACAACTAAGTCCATGCACCACCACTAGAGAAGCCCACAGTCCAAACTGCTGAGCCCATGTGCTCTAGAGCCCCAGACAAGCAGCTAGAAAATGCCTGTGCACTGCAACAAAGACCCAGCACAGCCCAAAACTAATAAATAAATTTAAAATAATAATTTATACACAATATTAGAGTAACATAAAAAAAATCTGCTTCTTGATGGTCTTTAAAAATAGAATAAGTTCTCAACAAGTTGCCTGAAGGTAAGGAATTTACTTAATAACTTTGTTTTGTGTTGTCATTTATTTGCTAAGTCATGTCTGACTCTTTGCAACCCCATGGACTATAGCCCGCCAGGCTTCTCTGCCCATAGAATTCTCCAGGCAAGAATCCTGGAGTGGGTTGATATTTCCTTCTCCAGGATCCCAGGATAGTAAATTTTTTCAGAAAGTAGATATGCTATCTAAACTATACATGCTACATAAAACTATCAAATGAGCTTCCTATTTGAAAGGCTTTCCAGGTGGCTCAGTGGTAAAGAATCCACCTGCCAATATAGGAGACACAAGAGACTCAGGCTCAATCCTGGGTGGGGAAGATCCCCTGGAGTGGAAAATGGCAACCCACTCCAGTATTCTTGCCTGTAAAATCCCATGGACAGAGGAGCCTGGCGGGCTACAGTCCATGGGGTCACAAAGAATCAAACACAACTGACCACCCACACAAAATCAAAACTGTGGCATCTTAATTTAGATTGGGAGCTTGTGTGCACCTGTGGTGGATTCGTGTCGATGTATGGCAAACCCAATAGAGTATTGTAAAGTTAAATTTAAAAATAAATAAATTAAAAAAAAAATAAACAGTCTTTTTGGTCATTTGTGAAATTTGAAGATACTTTATATCCACATCTTAAATCTTACCTCCTTCCTCCAATAGTCCTTTGAAAATTGAGTCCCCAAAAGACTGGTTCCAAAGCCATATGTCTTTTGAATTGTGTTTGTTTGTGTCTTTAAATTGGAATTGGAGTAAATGAAGAATTAATGTGAGGTAGGAGATGATAGCTCTGAAACAGATGTCAAGAGCTTTGATTGTTGTCTGAGCTTTCCTATTTATGGGCTCCATTATTTTAACTCACTTAACTTTTGAAAGAAGTCACTTCCTTATCAGTAAAAGAAGGATATTTTGCAAGGTAATACCTTCCAAAAAAAAATCCTATGCGTCTATAAAAGTCAGCATTCTGGCAGAAAATTCTCAGAAGCAATGAGAAGGAAGGGAAGAAAACAGATATTAGCAAAGACATTGTGGACATTTGAGACCAGCTGCTTCTCTTTAAAAATGCTCACCCTCTCCTTTTTTCTTTCATAATGCATACCATATGCTATGATGTCCTAATTTCTACTACAATTTACTATACTTGATTCAGTAACTATTATTTGAGCAATAATATGTATGATACTCAAGGCTCACTTCTTTATTTCATTATGGATTTTGGCCTTTTTAAGTAATATAAATTTAGAATTTGAGTGTCTCTGAAGAGACTGTACAAAGCAAGATGTGTGTCCTTGTTTACACTTTAGTCAAGAATGGTCAGTACCTAATGGGGTGGGTCAACAAAAAAGCTTCAAAACAGGGTAAGATCAAACATGTCAAGGAAGTGAATAATTAAAAAATAGAAATCAGAGGTTAAGTAAACAGAAACAAATTTGACACTTTTTCGCCAACAGAGACTATGTCCTGCATCATTGTATATTTGCTTGAATTTTACTCAGGTACTCCAGGTATTTGAATCTCCAGGACACTTAATGGATTTCTGGTCTACTGTTACTCCCTTTTTTAAACTTTTGTCTTCTGATTAACAGATATATTACATTGTGGGAAGTGTGATCTTGCTTGTTATAACGTCAGTGGCTGCATAGTTCTCTTTGTGTTTGGTTTGGCCATCAAAGCCTTGGGCTTTGGTCTCCATGCAGAGTTAATTGTACCTCTGCTCCTACAAAATTAAGAAAGTGTAGAATTTTTCCTGGCTGCAGCACTTCTATCCATATGCTTTAGGTCTCAGGAAAACTCAAATACGAAGCATACCCATAGGACATTATTATTATTTTTTAATGTGGACCAATGTTGAAGTAATTATTAAAATGTGTCAGATGGAGGCAATTCTTGAGTTTATCTTTGGTGCTTCTGCTGTATCCCTTCCTTGTATCTTTCTTAACTCTCTTCGTCCTATCTGATTTTTCCTCTCAGGCATCCAACATGCTCGTTCCACTATTCTTCACAGACATTAAACCTACTAGCTGAAAGAAAATTTCGTGTCAGTTCTTTATAGTTTAGTATGAATTGAGAACATGTTCCCTCTCCTGCGGGTATTTGCATTGTAAACCTTAGAGTTGAGAGAAAGTCTTTCCTAATGGAATGTCAGCAAGAACTTTCCAGCACCTTTTAGACATCAGAAACTGATCTTTAAACTTGAGTTGGACCTGTAGCTGGGCATGTGTTAGCACTAATTCCTCCTTACCCTCTAGTTAAGATGGGCCAAGTGACTCAAATAAACAGGAGTGTAGGTGCCAACCCCCAAATTCTAACAGTATTTGAGTCACAGAATTCGTTTGCAGAGTTAGAGCCACTTTTCTTTCCCTTGTTCCTATTTATTCCTGCTACTTAAATTATCTTATGTGTGCCTGCCTTGTTAGGCTGGAGCCCTTCCAGGGCAGAGACCACATTTTACTCAGCTCTGGATCTCTAGGCCCGGCACGGTGTCTGACTCACTGAAAACACTTCCTGACAAATAATTAGATCCCTGCAGTTCAAATCTGCCTCCAGCTATGTTTCCTTAGGTTCTCTTACACCAAGGGTCTTTCCCCTCATTTCATAGAATACCCACCATGAAGGAAAAGTCGAAACTAGTCTGTCACAGGACAAACTCCACCCAACCCAAAACAATTGTGTGAAGCAGAGATAGAAGAATTGCCTTTGGATCTAGTCTGATGAACATTATATTCTTCATTGTTCTAGAATGCAAGGGCTTTATAGAACAGAAGGGGGAAAAAAGCTAGTTTTATTTCAGCAGTGCATGATGCCAGGTATTTACTAGAGCAAATGCCACTCAAGGCCCAGAGGGTTAGCTGGAGCAGCTGATACTCTGTGCTGCTTTTTATAACTCTCCTTCCCAGCACCATGCTCTACGTATGTCCCATTTCATCAGGTCACATCAACTTAGGTTGTGCCCAATACTGCATCTTATACCAAATGCATCACTATGTGGAATATTCTGTTTCCTTAAAAAAATTATAAAAATAAAGTTAAATTTCTTAAAGTAGGGGAAGTTTCCCTGATTCTTTGTGAAAGCAGTGACTTTGCCACTTTTTACAAATGAGCAGCCTCTTTCCTTCCAAAAGACATTGCAGCTATCCACTATCAGCAAGCTGTGAAATTACTAGGTTAAGAATGGAATGTACAGTACAGAACTAAATTGTATATAGAGTTGTGAAATATAATTTTGGTGGTGGTGAGTGGTGAGTCTGCAAACTTATGAAAATCATTTGCAGAGATACTTGCTGTCCACTTTGTTTTTTGGTAGTAAGATTAGAGAGAAAGGGGGATTCTATAATGTAATATATAAAGTGTGATCTTTAAAATATCAATATTTATTCAATATATTTGATATCTCTCTTATACAATACACAGTCTTGGCTGTTTGGGAGGGGGTATAAAAGATGGAAAATCCAAATATCTTGACTTTAAAGTCAAGTCCTTTAAAGTACTTATTATTTAGAAAGAATGTTAATTTATAAACAGCCATCATTTCATTTATTGAGAACATACCATGTGTGTCAGGAACTGTGGCAAGTATTTGTATATACTATATATCAGGGGTTGGCAAACTATGGCCAAAGGGCTAAATCTAGTCTATCATCTGTTTTTGTAAATAAAGTTTTATTGAAACACAGCCACATCTGTTTGAGTATTGTCTATGACCATTTTGTGCTATAATGGCAGAATTGAGTAGCTATGACAGCGTTGAGACAGTCTGACCTGCAAAACTAAAATAGTTTCTATCTGCCCCTTATAGAAAATATTTGCTGACCTCTGCTGTATATAATTTGTTCTCCCAAGAATACTCAGAGATAAATACAGATTTTCCCATTTTCCAGTTAAAGTGACTGAAGGTATAGCTTATGTAACTTAGCAAGTGGCAAAGCATGGATTTAATTCTAGATGTATCTGGTTCCAAAAATCTATGTTCTTATGCTACATTTGTGTATAGAAGTAGCCAAAATATGGGTCAGGAAGAAGTCAGAGCCTTATAGAGTCACAGAAAAATTATTATTATGGTTCAGAAAAGAGAGATTATTTTGATCATAGGGTGATAAAGATTCTGGAAGATTATATTTGAATACAAAAGTAAAAATGCATCTGAGGAATTTTCTGTCCCAAGCTCAAGCCCAAGAAAAGTTAACCGATGAAGGTCAGATGTTTAGTTAGAAGTAGAGCTGGGATTAGAATCAGTTTTCCATTCACTGAGCTCTAAGTATGCCGTCGGTGACCATACTGAACCATTGAATCTGTGTGTATGTGTGTGTGTGGTTAAAAGCTATAGAATGGCATAATTATTTGAAATGAAATGTATGTTGAATGAAACATACAAAAACTTGTATACTTTGCTCAGTAGTAATTGAACTAAATGGCCTGCACTTCCTTTATTGAATCAATCAAAAAACATATTTGTGCAGACATTTATATGATACCACCACCTAACCAACATCCTACCAAATATATTTTGGTTGTGGAAGACAATGAGAACCACTGGCACACTCAGTGACTTTAATTTCAAATAATAAGCAAGAGACCACAAAGGATAATATTCATATCCATCTTGCCCTGCAGAGTCAGGTGGCTCTAGGTCAGGAGAAAAATGGAAAAGGGAGCAAAGGGTAGCTGAAGGAAGCTTACCTGATACTGTAGAGTACTTTGCCATTTTTTGAAATGCGAAGTAATTTGTTGTCAGTGGTAACATCATGGAAGTTGGCCCCCTTCTCATTGGCAAAGAACAAATCTGGTTTCCAAATGGAGTCCAGCATCGATGGGTCCAGGTCCAGAGAATCATCAGGGTACTCGCTATATGCCAACCGTGAATCATTCCACTGTTGTCTCAGAAAAATATTCACTCGGTAGTCCTACAGAAATGCCATGCATAAGAGTTATCTATCAACCACTCTGACATAGTTTCCCCTCACTCTTTTCCCTGATTTGATGCATGCCATGTTGGTATCTGAATAAACCAGACTGTGTATATCTTGGTCAAAATAAACCACTCAAGTCTATTAGGAATGGGAACAAAGGGGAGAAAAAAAGAAGACTCAACCAAACCAGAACACTCATGGAAAAAGTTGAGTTGGTTGAATATTTATTTAATTTAATCATTCTGGGTGGAAAGAATTTGCCTGCAATGCAGGAGATGTGAGTTTGATCCCTGGATCAGGAAGATCCCCTGGAGAAGGAAATGACAAACCACTCTAGTATTCTTGCTTGGGAAATCCCACAGACAGGAACCTGGTGGGCTACAGTCCATGGGGTTGCAAAGTCAGACACGACTTAGCGACTAAACAACAAATAACAACCA
>SJYV01038301.1:5280-17462 GCA_006410875.1 Neotragus pygmaeus
TTTTGAACTGTGGTGTTGGAGAAGACTCTTGAGAGTCCCTTGGACTGCAAGGAGATCCAACCAGTCCATTCTGAAGGAGAGCAACCCTGAGATTTCTTTGGAAGGAATGATGCTAAAGCTGAAACTCCAGTACTTTGGCCACTTCATGAGAAGAGTTGACTCACTGGAAAAGACTCTGATGCTGGGAGGGATTGGGGGCAGGAGGAGAAGGGGATGACCAAGGATGAGATGCTGGATGGCATCACTGACTCAATGGAGGTGAATCTGAGTGAACTCGGGGAGATGGTGATGAACAGGGAGGCCTGGAGCGCTGTGATTCATGGGGTCGCAAAGAGTCGGACACGACTGAGTGACTGAACTGAACTGAACTGATGGACAGGACAGTCAGTAAAGCCCCAGGAAAGAAGCAGGGTTCCAAGAGAAACCTTAATCCCTGAATTAAAAATGGAATTATTCTAAGAAGAGAGAAACCAACAGAGGGAAAAGTTAATCCCTTCTTAACTACTCTTTGTTCCCGCACACAAGCTGAAGCAAGTAGGAGGAATTTCCAGCCCAGAACCCCCAGAGAGAAAAGTCTCGTCAGTTGATTTATTTAACCTACACCCTGTCCAAGAGAGGAGACTGGCAGAGACTTAAAGGGACAGAGCCATTTTATGGGGGAAAAAACCCAGCTACTGGAATGAAACTGCAGTCCTGTTTGTTCCCAGCTCAACCCAGGGCCACAGACTGGAGGAAAAAAATTCCCTTGATGCCAGCCATAGGGGGAAGGGCGGCCGAGTTTCCAGGGGTGGCTGGCGGGATATGGCTGCTCTCTCCAAGCTCTCTGGAAAAATACAAACAGGGAAATTTGAACTTGGCTCTTGAATAAGCTCATTTTATGTATCAGTGTAATGTGAGCACCCAGCAGCTCCTAGGGCTTGGTGTCTCGTGACTTGCCCCTCAGTGGCTCCAGAGACTGCCAAAAAGGGCTGGTCACTCAGAGCTCAGGCCTGGTCGTCCTCAGTTCCAATCGAAAAGACACAGAGGGCAAGGAGAATGTGTCAGTGGGTTTGGCGATCAGCCCTGGGGCGGGCCTCCTCTCCACAAGGGAACCAGAGTCATGTTTCCTGGGAGCGCTAAAGAAATCGTGGTAACAGAAAAAATGACCTAAGAAAGAGATTTCTAAAAAAAATGATGAGGTTTATGTCAAATCAGGTGTGAGCTGGAGGGTACTAAAGTGGAGGCCCAAGAAGCTGCTCAAGGACTAAACTGTGGCTTTGTGTGGTCCAGACTGTGGGGGGCCATTTTTCCCCATTGGGGTGCAGGCCGACTACCCCAGGATGTCCTCTCTAAGGTCCCCTCCCCTACTCGCAGAATAGGCTTCAGGCTGGGAGCTGCATCATGGAGACTGGGAATGAAAAACCAAGTCTCCACCTGCATCCTCCATTCTGGCCACTGTGCTAGGGAAAGCTCTTCCCCCACCTGTTCACGCTCAGATCTGGAAGACAGAGCTGCAGAGCCAGCGTTCATCATGACTCAGGTGCCCACCCAAGGGCTCTGATGAAGAATGGGTACCCTGCTAAAGCCCGGCACAAGGTGAGGACTAAGAGGTGAAAAGAAAAGTCTGCCTGTCCTTAGAGCAATGACTTGCCCCCCCCCTCACCCCTTGCCTGGGAAGCAGCAGGAGGTACCAGTTTTATTCCAAGCAAATCCTGGGTTGGAGAGCACTGGTGGCTCAAAGCTACAGAGTTCCACCCCAAGGACATCCCAAGGTCTTGTGGCGACAGACCTCCTTAGTGCAGATATGTCTCGAGTCCACTCTGTGCCCAGCCCTGGGGACAGCAGGGAGGAAGAACGACACAGCCCACACTCCTGGAGGTTACATTCCAGACAGAAAAACTGTACTGTAGTTAATGTGGGTTCAATAAGACTATCCACATGGCTTGAATATACTTTTCTGTGTGTTCTTCACTCACCTCAGAGTCAGGCCCAACACTGTGGGGAACATGGCTGTATCAAGATAAATGGCATTATATTCCATAACTGAGATGGATAGGAATCATAGGAACTTATAATTGAGATGGATAGATAGACATAAACACAGCTCTAATGCATCAGATCAGTGCTGTAATAAAGTTATGAACAAAGAGCTGTGGGAGCACAGAAAAAGGAGATGAACTCCGCTTGAGGCCGGAAAAGGCTCAGAAAAGTAAAGCCAAAATGATGTAAGGGAGCAAAGGGAGAGGCATCTAAGCATCGTGGGGAGTCAAGCAAGGCCTCCCGAAGGAAGTGACATAAATGCAAGATCTGGGAGTTAGACAAACTGAGGGTGGCAGGTACTGCAAATCGCATCTTAATATATATCTCCTCCGCTCCTGTAATCACAGAATTTTCTGTTGAGTCTGTGACTTCCCAGGAAACAATTACACTTCCTAGCCCCTCTTAGCAGAGAAGGCAATGGCACCCCACTCCAGTACTCTTGCCTGGAAAATCCCATGGATGGAGGAGCCTGGTGGGCTTCAGTCCATGGGGTCGCTAAGAGTCGGACACGACTGAGTGACTTCACTTTCACTTTTCACTTTCATGCATTGGAGAAGGAAATGGCAGCCCACTCCAGTGTTCTTGCCTGTAGAATCCCAGGACAGGGGAGCCTGGTGGGCTGCCGTCTATGGCGTCACACAGGGTCGGACACGACTGAAGCAACTTAGCAGCAGCAGCAGCCCCTCTTAGAGCTAGATGATACTCTGGCCACCTGATGTGACGAACTGACTCTCTGGAAAAGACCCCGATGCTGGGAAAGATTGAAGGCAGGAGGAGAAGGGGGAGACAGAGGATAGGTAGCGTTACCCACTCGATGGACATGAGTTTGAGCAAGCTCCGGGAGTTGGTGATAGATAGGGAAGCCTGTTGTGCTGCAGTCTATGGGGTCGCAAAGAGTCAGAAACGACTGAGCGACTGAACTGAGCTGTGACTATGTGACCTTGGTCTGGGCAGTGGGAAATGAGAAGAGGTAGTGTATAAAGTCCTGGCCTCGGGGAACGGGCTGGCCCTCCTGTACCCCTTTGCCCTTCTACTGTTGGTGGTGTGGCAGTGGCTGGAGTAAGGAAAGAACGATGACACCCTTGGTAGTCAGATAGAAGGTGCCTGGGCCTCTGATGACCTCTCAGACCAGAGCGGCCACAGTAGTTCGGAGTTTTATATGAGAGAAATAAACTTCTATCTCACTTAAGCCATTGTTATTTTGGTCCCTCTGTTAGAACAACCAAAGTAATATCCCAACTAATACACAGTGTGAGGGGACAGCAAGGGGTTTCTGCTTATATTCATCTGATCTTCCTAAGAACCCAGTAAGCAGGGGATTATGTATTTTTGGTGTTACAGAATCTGAGGCTGAGAAATGTAACTGTCTCATCCAAGGTCACATTGTGGTAGAGACAAGGACTCAAAACTCAGGTCTTTACCCTTCCTAGACCAGTGGGCATGCTCTGCCTCCCTCTCTCTAGAATGGGTTCTGGTGCTTTCTCCCTTTGTGAGATCAACTGTCACCAAACCATTCCCACTGCATCCTCATCCCCCTCCCCTAGGTCAGTGCAGACAAGCCCATGGCCTTGACAGCCCAGGCCTTGCCCAGCCCCAGCAGTAGCTTTAAGTGCCTACATGACATGGTGATCTGGGGAACTCTTACATTTTATTTTAAAAGGGGAATACTTGGAAGAATCAGCTGTCTCCCAGCTTAACCTGTACTCCCTTGTGCAAAGGACCCAGGCGTCCTTGAAGACACCAGCCCTTGGACAGCCCAGGGGACACTCTGCTCCTTCATAAGGCAAGTCGCTTCTCTCCTTACTATGATTGTCTAGGCTTCTTAGCAGGAGCAGCCCAGCTCCTCGGGTGCTCCTCAGGACACTGTAAGAACAATTCTGTTGTTTAATCTTTTGTCAGCCTTCTGACTGATAGCATGGAAAATTGTGGGCTCAGCCACGTTCACGCAAACCCGCCATCACTGTTCTCCTACTGAGGTGCTCCAGAGGTTATGAATCACCTCTGGGGTACGGCATCTGAATAATTCAGATTTTAAAATATTGATTTTTATTCTTCACAGCTAGGAAGCAGCTTTACACAAGAATGTGGCTTGATCATGCCATCATGTGTCTCAGATGCCTGTATCTTGCAAAGATTTCAAGGCTACAGCCAGGGAGGCAAGGCTGCAGTTTCTTCGGAAGCCCGCTCCTTAATGCTGGACCTGGGAGTGGGGACGGGGGTGCAGGCCAGGCCCCGGGCATCATTTCAGAGAAGCAAAACATCGTTCATCCAGATGCCCTCCTCTTTCTATTCATGAAGCTCCTTCCATGTCGTTTTGCTGCAATCCACAAAGGACATCTGAAAATCAGGCTCCTCTCTCACTACTGTTGTTCTGTAATTGCTTTCTTCATGCATTGCTATATTTGTTTTGAGACAGGATAATAACTGAGGCACCTACAGGATTCTTTAAAATGTTTGGAAATCTACACAAAAGATGATTGAGACTCTCAGATAACCGTTTTCTCCCCCCCACCTCTCTCCCTGGGTGACTGGCACACTCCTGCTCTTTCACCCTCTGCCTGTGCCCCCTGGAGCCTCCTCCTGGTTGGAATCATGGCCAGTTCCCTTCCTTGAGCTCCTGACTCACATGTTCATCTTCCTTGACGATTGGCCTAGATGGCCCCCAGGCCCTCAGACTCCCCTCTGAACTCATTGTCTTTACTCCCAAGCCTGCTTCTCAGCCTGTTTGCCCCCTTGGGTGATGGTGTCTCTACCAAGCGGTCATCCAAACCTGAAGCCTGAGAGCCAGTGTGCACATGAGGTGATTGAGTTCTGGCAGCTACTCTTTAATGTCTATCCTGTCCACCTGCTTTCTGAGTATATTCTAAATAGTCTCCTAACTCATCCCTCTTATGGCAGTCCTGTTCCTCCAATCCATTTTCTACACCGCCAAAACAGTAATGTTCTACTATGCCACTCTGATCATTGGGATATTTTAGGATTCTTTCAGGGGCTCCCTCGTGCTCTCAAGGTAAAATCTCAATTCCTTAGCAAGACTTTGTCTCCATCTCTATTACTCTCTTCCATTCCCCAAGCAGAATATTCCTGAACTCCTGTGCCCTCACACCTCTGGGCTTCTGCCTGGGCATCCTTCTGTCTAGGATGGCATTCTTCTCTCTCTTGACCTGACCCCTCTCTCCTGATGCCTTCAGTACAGGCACCCTCCCTCTCAGGAATCCTTCCTGCCCTCTGTACATTGTCAGAGCACTTATCACCAGCTACTCTGGGAGCTCCTGAAAGGTAGGAATTGCGTCTTGTCTATCTTGTCCTAGAGCCTGGCAGCCTTATTTCAGAGGAGGTGCTCATTAAATATTTGCTGCCAAGTAAGATGTTGGAGAACCCGAGGATGACACGGTCACTTCCTCCCGAGATTTCTGTCCCTTCTACATCAATTTTTTGCGTTGGTGAAACTTTAACACCAGTTTAGGCCAATAAAAGCAGTTCCCTTAAATTTTTTTTCCTCTGGGAATATTAATATATTTCATTTAGCCATTATTAGTTTTAATTACTAATTAATATTAGCCATTATTAGTATTAACTCATTTAGTCATCCATTAATCAGTCACTTCATTGAGCAAATATGCAAAAAACCTCCTCTAAGCCAGCCCTTGTGTTAAGCATTAGGGATATGAAGCTAAGTGAGGTGGAGTGTAGCCTCTGTCCTCAAGGAGTTAACAGTCCAGTGGTGAAGACAGATGTGCAGACATATCATGACAATAGCTCTGAGTCATGTGGATCTTAGTCTCCCCACCAGGGATTGAACCTGCGTCCTTGGCATTGCAAGACAGATTCTTAACCTATGGACCGCCGGGAAAGTCCCAGAAGTCTTTAAATAGCAAGATCCATCTTACTCTGAACTTTCCTAAATTAAAACTTAAAGCAGACACAGAAGTTAACTTTCTGGGCCTAGAAAAAGAACATGATAAAAATGGTACCCACACCAACTCTCTTGCCATGTAACCTGGGATTCTCATTTTGCCTAGGGATCCTATTTATTGCAGAGCCTTGTTTGTGAACACAAGGCCGGTAGATGGAAGAGACCTTTTCTATAGCGCTGAGAAAGGCATGCCCTGGGCAAGGAAGGGTTAACCTGGGAGTCAGGGCCTAGTGGTGGAAAGGTTCAGAGCAGGGCTTAGGGCCACCTTTACATTCTGGTTCTACCTTTTGAGCCTGAGAGGCAGGGATTCTCTCACACTTCCCAGCTCAGCTCTTCTTTGCATCCCTGGATCTTAATCTCTGTGTCCCTCCCTTTGGACTGGTAACCTGAACTTGTTCTCCAATCACTTGTGGGATATAGAGTTAGGGACTTCAGGGACAGCAACTGGGGTTTGGAATAGCCACTGTGGGGAAGGGGACCCCAGACCAACTGATAAGCCTCATTATTCTTCTGTTTCTCTCAGGATCTCCAGTTTTTCTGGGACTGACGGGTCATGCAGGGTAGATTTCACAAGGGGAGCTCACACTTCACCCATTCCCCATGAACAGAGAGGGCTTGCCAGACGAGTGGGCCAAAGGGAGTCCATTTCCCAGTGGGACATCATCTCTCTGTTCGGGGCCCTCTCGGAGGTGGGCAAAATCTAAGACAATACTCCAAATTGGTTGTGTTTCCTCTATCTTTCATACCAGTCCTGATCAAAGGGGAGCAGTGGCTGTTTTGCCTATTGCATTTCACTTAAGGTGATGACTTTGATTGGAATCACAGGTGGGAAAGTTCAAGGTTTAGACAATGAAAAGCATCCTCTGAGCAAAGATTCCTTCTGCCTGGGAAATGCGTGAACCTTTATCCAGGTGCCAACCTTTTCATACCGCTGAAGATAGGAGGTGGCTGTCATTTCATTTGCAGGTAAGAACAGAGAGCAGTGTGTAGCAGGCCCTTCGGTTTTCCAGTGACTCAGCCTATGACCTTTTAGGAGAGATCTCAGAGAAAGCGGAGGTGGAGAACAGGAGCTTGCTTTTCCAGGGCTCAAGTGATGGTTGCTGCTGCCGCTTGTTTTAAAAGGCAGGTGTAGAGAGTTGAATTAATCTGACTCTTGTTTCATGGAGCTGTGGAGCCAGCCTAGATCACTGGTCCTGGGAAGACCCCTCTCTAGAATTCACTTCCTTGTTCCTTTTACTCCCCATCCCACAATCCCATTCCCCTCAGTCACCCGTGTTGATTCTTATGTATTTAGTATGTATCCTTTTTTTGCTTTCATACAAACAGTATTTGTTTGCAGTATTTAGTTATTTTTTTGAGGTACAGTTGATTTACAATATTGTGTTAGTTTCTGGTGTACAGCAAAGCAATTCAGTTACACACACACACACATATTCTTTTTCAGATTCTCTTCCATTATGGTTTATTACGAGATATTGAGTATAGTTCCCTGTGTTTGCAATATTTTAAATTTATGTTAATATTCCTTCATTATATCTCTTTTCTTTGTTCCTCCCCTGCCCCATTCTTTTCATTGTTCTCAAGATCCATCCACGTTTCTGTGTGTATATCTGATCATTTGCTATAATCTTACTGTATAGAATTCCCAGGTATGTACTCACTGTATTCGATTTCTCAACTCAGTGGTGAAAACTCAGGTAGCTCCCAACTCCCACCACAAATAACTGTGCAGAAAACATTTGCACACAAGTTTCCTTATGGAATTATGTAAGAATTTCTTGAAATATATAACTAGGGAAGGAATTGCTAGTATGCAACATTGAATTTGACTCATAATGCCAGAATATTCCCGAGAATGTTTGCTGATGCATTTTTCTGATGTTCATCTTCTCACCAGCAGTCCATAAAAGCTGTCACACCCCATATCCCTGTCAATACCTGGCATTACACTTCCTTCTAAATTTTGCAAAGGAATGCAGTGATAGCTCTTTAATGTTTTAATTTGCATTTTTCATATTATGAATGCTTTCGAGTGTTCCTTGATATCTGACATTGTGGATATATAGTGTACTGTTAAGACTCCTGTCCTAAGACCAAGGCCCTTGTTAACCCAGTTGCCAAAAGTGCTGGCTGCTGATGGCTCACAGATGAACCTTCCCCAGCAATTATCCTCAACCAGAGAAAGCTGCTTCACCTTGGGCTGTGAACTCTCCTTGAGGATGGCATCCATTCAATGACTGGTCATTGAAGAGAGAGAAAACCTGGTCCCTTTACTAAGTTCAAGACCTCTCTGAAGAGAGACCCTAGTTTCCACATTCCCCCATGGGGTCAATCTAATCTGAACTGCAACACAGTTCAGATTCTTGGTTCCACCCACTGCTGTTTACTTCATTTCCTCACCACTTCCGAACAAACCTGCTCAAAACTCTCCATCTCAGATTCTGCTTCCAGGAAGACTGACCTACACCAACTTGATAATTCTTTTGAATTTCATCTTCTGTACAATGTCTATTTATATCCTTTCCCCATTTTCTATTGCAGTCATAAATGTTCAAGATCTTTGCATGTTCTTTGTATCAATTTCCCATTGGTTTTAGATGTTACACCTATCTTCTTTTTTTTTTAATCAGTGTTTTAACTTTGTTCATGGAATCTTTTGCTGATTAGAAATCCTTAATTGTGATGTAATCAAATTCATAAAATTTTGCCTATGGTTATGCTTTTGAAATTTCATCTTAAAAGAGCTTTCCTGAATCACAAAGATATTTTCCTGCACTTAATCTTACTATTTTTTTCCTGCTACTTTTCTTTAGCTTTTTACATGTATGTCTTTATGCCACCCAGAGCCCTCTTTTGTATGTGGCATTAAGTAGAGATTCAGCTTTATTTTTCTCCATATAGTAAGCCACTTCCCCAAATGGCATTTACTAAACAATCTATCCTTTCCCCAATTTGTGGTAGCATCCTATATCATCCTATATTAAATTCTGACATATATATGAGTCTGTGTCTGAGCTCTCTATTCTGTTTTGTTGGCCTATTTGTACATTTTTAATTACTGTTTATATCATGATGGCTTTACAATGTGTCTTGATGTCAGAGAAGGTAAGAGCACTCTTCACTCTCCTTTTTAAAAGTTGGCTCAGCTGTGATTCTGTGACTAATTGGAGTGTTAACATATACCTGCATAATTTTGAATAAATTTAACTTAAGTGTTTTGGACTTTATATGTTGTTTAGATTAGATTAGATTGTTTAGATTAGAAGCCCTTAGTTCATCCGGCAGCAATGGGTCTGCTAGCCAGCAGGCTGGAGTGAGGATTTGCGTCATTGGTGGTGCACATTCAGAAGCACAGGGGAGAAACGTCAGGAAGAAGTCAAGCCAAGAGAGGCTATCTGTCTTGCATTGGGTGCCAGAAAGGCCTGACAATTCTCTGCAAAGTGGAATCCAATCTGATCCAAGAGAAACAGTCAAAGGCTCAGCGATCTTAATGAGCCTGGGAACTTAATTAGAGGAAGTAATGAATGATAGTAACAATACTATACTGCCAGAGAGAGCCCTACCTGGATCCTGGGTTGCTTGGCCTGTGCTACTGAGCATCGCAAGAGTCTGTCAAAAGTTTCGTTCATTGCTACCTTGTCCCTCTGCTGCTCCTGCAGCTCTTCAAACCCACTGTTACCCAGAGCTCAGCTTTGAGACACGTAACGTTTTTGTTTTGTGATAATGAGGAGACTGGAGCAGGCTGTAGTTAGTCACCCATGGTGTGAAGATGACGTGTGCTCCAGCGCTGGAAGTGCTTACAGGTTCAGACACGTCAGGGTGATGGGGGATGAGATGACTCACCACTGAAGCCTTGAAAACCGAGTTCAAGGAGAGAGCCAAAGCTTTCCAAATGTATACATGCTCTTACACGGAGCTGAGGGTATGCTGTGAACTTCTCTTTTCACCTTGCCAAGAACTTTAAGGCCAAGAGTATCACCTCTGTTGTATCCAGTGTGTCCACCTGCTTCCTGTGGACCAAATTCTGCTGGATGTCTGCATCCTTCCTTTCTCCCTCATGCTGTTTTCATCATCTGCTGGTGTATGAAGCTCATGCCCCTTCCTGTTTGTCAAGCTTTTACTTCTAAGTTCAGAGTCTTTGAGAACAGGCATTTTCTTTTTTTTTAATTTATTTATTTTAGTTGGAGGCTAATTACTTTACAGTATTGTAATGGTTTTTGCCATACATTGATATGAATCAGACACAGGTGTACATGTGTTCCCCATCCTGAACCCCCCTCCCACCTCCTCCCCATCCCATCCCTCTGGGTCACCGCAGTGCTCTGGCCCTGAGCACCCTGCCTCATGCATTGAACCTGGACTGACGATCTCTTTCACATATGATAATATACATGTTTCAATGCTATTCTCTCAAATCATCCCATCCTCTCCCTCTCTCACATAGTCCAAAAGACTGTTCTATACATCTATGCCTCTTTTGCTGTCTCACATACAGGGTTATCATTACCAAACTTTCTAAATTCCATAATATGCGTTAGTATACTGTATTGGTGTTTTTCTTTCTGGCATGCTTCACTCTGTATAATAGGCTCCAGTTTCATCCACCTCATTAGAACCGATTCAAATGTACTCTTTTTAATGGCTGAGTAATACTCCATTGTGTATATGTACCACAGCTTTCTTATCCATTCATCTGCTGATGAACATCTAGGTTGCTTCCATGTTCTGGCTATTATAAACAGTGCTGTGATGAACACTGGGGTACACGTGTCTCTTTCAATTCTGGTTTCCTCGGTGTGTATGCCCAGCAGTGGAATTGCTGGGTCATATGGCAGTTGTATTTCCAGTTTTTTAAGGAATCTCCACACTGTTCTCCATAGTGGCTGTACTAGTTTGCATTCCCACCAACAGTATAAGAGAGTTTCCTTTTCTCCACACCCTCTCCAGCATTTATTGCTTGTAGACTTTTGGATAGCAGCCATTCTGATTGGTGTGAAATGGTACCTCATTGTGGTTTTGAGCTGTATTTCTCTGAAAATGAATGATGTTGAGCATCTTTTCATGTGTTTGTTAGCCATCTGTATGTCTTCTTTGGAGAAATGTCTGTTTAGATCTTTGGCCCATTTTTTGATTGGGTTGGAGAACAGGCATTTTCAACTGATCTGTATGGATTGTGTTTTTCCCCCTGAGGGGCTGTACAAAATCCTGGTTTGGGGATACACAAGTTTAGCTCAAGAGTAGCCCACAAGTCTGATTGCTTGGCCCTGTGGCTCTCTCTACCTAACCTGAGTGTGTCTACCTCTCCTGGACACATGCTAGATCCTGTACTGTGACAGGGGGTGTCCTACATCATCTGCTTCCTTTGGATAGGGTCAAATCCTGATTGGGGCCCAAGAAGGCCTAGAAAGTGCCCTCATTTGACCCGTGTAGCTTTGCTGAACCCCAGAAGGCTGGAGTTTAATGGCCTTACTGTTTTGCTCCTCTGTACCTAGGGAATAGGAATGTATAGGGCCACTCTGGGGAGAAGGCCTTAACCTCTCCTCTTCATTCCCTTCTCTTTCTTTTGCTTTGGGTATATGATGGGAGCTCAAGGAAGCTCATTAACTAGCCTCCTATTTCCTTCAGGTCTTCTTTAAATGTAATGGCCAGTACTTGGAGCCTCTATTAGCTGCTTCAGAGACCAACTGCTGTATTTTAAACAAAGACAACTTGGCTGAAGGCCTTTTAATGTACATTTGGGGTCCTTGCAATGAGGGATATCAGAGGACTTTATCCAGCGTTAGCCTGCCTGGAGTGCTCGGAGCTAGGAAAGGGACCGGGGATGGCCTCTTTTTTTTTTTTTTTCCCCAGAATAGTGAGGAAAGGGAGGAGATTGTGCCACCTTTTAAGATTCTCAGTACAGCTGTCTAAGAAGCATCTATTGACCTAATGCATCAGTTCAGTTCTGTTGCTCAGTTGTGTCCAACTCTTTGCAACCCCATGAATCACAGCACGTCAGGCCTCCCTGCCCATCACCAACTCCCGGAGTTCACTCAGACTCTCATCCATCGAGTCGGCGATGCCATTCAGCCATCTCATCTTCTGTCATCACCTTCTCCTCCTGCTCCCAATCCCTCCCAGCATCAGAGTCTTTTCCAATGAGTCAACTCTTCCCATGAGGTGGCCAAAGTAGTCGAGTTTCAGTTTTAGCATCAGTCCTTCCAATGAACACCCAGGACTGATCTCCTTTAGGATGGACTGGTTGGAT
>SJYV01038302.1:10914-26855 GCA_006410875.1 Neotragus pygmaeus
AGGTGGTCTGGTATTCCCATCTCTTTCAGAATTTTCCACAGTTTATTGTGATCCACACAGTCAAAGGCTTTGGCATAGTCAATAAAGCAGAAATAGATGTTTCTCTGGAACTCTCTTGCTTTTTCCATGATCCAGAGGATGTAGGCAATTTGGTCTCTGGTTCCTCTGCCTTTTCGAAAACCAGCTTGAACATCAGGGAGTTCACGGTTCACGTATTGCTGAAGCCTGGCTTGGAGAATTTGGAGCATGACTTTACTAGCGTGTGAGATGAGTGCAATTGTGTGGTAGTTTGAGCATTCTTTGACATTGTCTTTCTTTGGAATTGGAATGAAAACTGACCTTTTCCAGTCCTGTGGCCACTGCTGAGTTTTTCAAATTTGCTGGCATATTGAGTGCAGCACTTTCACAGCAACATCTTTCAGGATTTGAAAGAACTCAACTGGAATTCAGCACTCAAATGTGAAGCAGGAGATAGAAAGACCACTGGACCAGGCAGCTAATGTTTATCGAACAGAGCAAAACTAAAGTTTTTTCTTTAGCCACACAAGAACAATGCCTACTTCCCTTCCCCCACTGATACAGAGAGAATAACTAATAGGAGTATTCATTGCAGCAAAAATGGAGATGAATGAACAATCTTTTTGGCACATACCAACCAAACAGGCCTACAAGAGTTAAACAATCTTGGTTATTCTATACTTGTTACTCCTAACAAACACTTGTGGCTGGACAATCCTTCACAAAGCTAATTATTCTCTGACTCCATATAGATTTTACTCTGCATCTGGCAATCTTCTCCCCTACACTGTCTTGTAGTATTCTGCATTTCAGAAAGGAGATCATGGGCCATAACCTCAGGGGCACCAGGCCTGGTTGCTGAGTTGCCTGATGCCAGCTGTGACCATTTTGAAACTTTGCAAAAGAAAAAAATCCAAGACTTTCAAGAGGGTTTAAAACTTCTCTCTATTCCTGAGAAAGGGGTGGGGGCATAGTTCTTGAGGCACCAGCCTGCTATGCTTCCCTTTTACTTGGCAAAGAAAATAAAGATACCCTTTTCTATTTCCTCCGGACTCTGTCTCTGTATTTATATTTGGCCTTGGCAGACAGGGAGCCAAGATTTTGGCATCATTAATACCAAGATTATCCACTTCACATACTAAAATGGAAAAAATTAACAGTACTTGCTTTAGAACTTACATTTATTACTGATAAAAATAGAGAGTTTTTGGAGTTCTCTGATGGTCAAGTGGTTAAGAATTCATACTTCCAATGCATAACATTGACACAAGTCAGATTAACAGGAGAAAAAGAATAACAAATTTGAATTCATGCACATGGAGGTCTCATAGAAATGGGGCCTAAGAAGTGTCTGAAACAGGCAACTTGTATCCCTTTTCAGAGAAACAATAAATTGATAAGTAATTGACAGGACAAATAAATTTAGGCTTTGGGTTCTTCATTAGTGAAGAATCTTAACAGCTTGGACTTGATGTAGTATATTAAAGAAATAACAAGCTTTGCTTACATAACTGCTAGGCTCCAAATCCCCCATCTCTGATGATAAAAGGGTCATTCTATCTCCAGATACAGGAGAGCCCCTTTCATGTGAGAGACTTATTTACTAATTTCAGGGAAAGAGACAAGAATCAGAATCTCCTTGCATCAGCTGCTTCTTGAATAACATCAATCATAACTAATCAATATGCCATTTTGGCATGTTTGGGGGCAACCCAACCTGATCTCCAGTAGTGGCTCAGTTGTGTCTGACTCTTTGCAGTCCCAAGGACTATAGCTTTCCAGGCTTCTCTCTCCATGGGATTCTCCAGGCAAGAATACTGGAATGGGTTGCCATGCCCTCCTCCAGGGGATCATCCCGATCCAGGGATTGAACCCGTGTCTCTTGAGTCACCTGCATTGGCAGAAGGATTCTTTACCACTAGTGCCACCTGGGGAGCCCCTGTGTGTGCTAAGTTGCTTCTGTCATGTCCAAATCTTTGTGACCCTATGGACTGTAGTCTGACAGGCTCCTTTGTCCAGGTCAAATATTCAGTCACAGTTTTTAAATCAGGATTTTTTAATTTTTATTTTATACTGGAGTATCCCACCACTGCCACACCTTGCTGTTTGGGCTTCCCTGGTGGCTCAGCTGGTAAAGAATCTGCCTGCAATGTGGAAGACCTGGGTTTGATCCATGGGTTGAGAAGATTCCCTGGAGAAGGGAAAGGCTACCCACTCCAGTATCCTGGCCTGGAGAATTCCATGGACTCTATAGTCTATGGGGTCACAAAGAGTCGGACATGATTGAGTAACTTTCACTTTTTTAGGACTTCCCTGGTGGCTCAGATGGTAAAGCGTCTGTCTACAATGTGGGAGACCTGGGTTCGATCCCTGGGTCTGGAAGATCCTCTGGAGAAGGAAATGGCAACCCACTCCAGTACTATTGCCTGGAAAATCCCATGGACAGAGGATCCTGGTAGGCTAGAGTCCATGGGATTGCAAAGAGTCAGACACGATTGAGCAATTTCACTTTCACATAGTTGATTAACAATGTTGTGATAGTTTTAGGTGTACAGAATTTGATTTATTATTAAAGTTCAGTTCAGTTCAGTTTAGTCGTTCAGTCGTGTCCGACTCTCTGTGACCCCATGAATTGCAGCACGCCAGGCCTCCCTGTTCATCACTATCTCTCGGAGTTCACTCAGACTCGCATCCATCGAGTCTGTGATGCCATCCAGCCATCTCATCCTCGGTCATCCCCTTCTCCTCCTGCCCCCAAGCCCTCCCAGCATCAGTCTTTTCCAATGAGTCAACTCTTCACATGAAGTGGCCAAAGTACTGGAGTTTCAGCTACAGCATCCCAGGAAATCCCAGGGCTGATCTCCTTCAGAATGGACTGGTTGGATCTCCTTGCAGTCCAAGGGACTCTCAAGAGTCTTCTCCAACACCACACTTCAAAAGCATCAATTCTTCGGCGCTCAGCCTTCTTCACAGTCCAACTCTCACATCCATACATGACCACAGGAAAAACCATAGCCTTGACTAGACGGACCTTAGTCGGCAAAGTAATGTCTCTGCTTTTGAATATACTATCTAGGATTATTGATGTAGTTAGCTAATAAAATACAATTCTAATATTAGTTTAATGATTTTATATTCTAACATGGTGGTAGTTTATTCATTAAGTCATGTCCGACTCTTGCAACCCCATGGACTGTAGCCTGCCAGGTTCCTCTGTCCATGAGATTCTCCAGGCAAGAATACTAGAGTGGGTTGCCATTTCCTTCTCCAATATTTTATGTATATGAAATAGAATTAGAAGCCTACCACATCTCAGGGAATTCATTCAGAAAATGAGTGGAAATCATAAACTATGTCTCAGTCCACACAATAAAATTAACTTACCTTTTTCTTTCTCTTTTTCTCTTTTTTTCATTTTTATGATCCAGTCTTTTTAAAAAATTACTGAATGTTGTGAAACTGAAAAGTGAATGTGTTAGTTGCTCAGATGTGTGCAGCTCTTTGGGATTCCATGGACTGTAGCTGGCCAGGCTCCACTGTCCGTGGAATTCTCTAGGCAAGAATACTGGAGTGAGTAGCCATTTCCTTCTCCATGTAATCTTCCTGACTGGGGGATTGAACTCAGGTCTCCCACATTGCAGACAGATTCTTTACCCTTTGAGCCACCAGGGAAGCCCAATTGAAGGTTATAGATTCTATTAAATGTAAAATGATAGCTACTGTAGAAAGTGACACAGAGTCATGAAAGCACCATTTTATCTTTTGTCTAGCCCTACACAACACCACTGGAAGGAAGGGAACTCAGGCAGGAAAGTGCCCAGTGGGTGGAAGCCACATTGCCTACACATATTGTTTATGAGAACCAGAAAGAGTCCATTAAATATTTAGCAAAAAACTTTCTTGTTGCAATCTCTTCCATGACAAGCAAGGAAAGGCTCTGGGGAATCAGAAATAAATGAGTCTCATTTTTTTTCCAGGCATTCAGAATCCACTAGTGTAAAGAACAAAAAGTAAAATGTTCTCTCAAGATCTAGGGAAAACCAAACCTCAGATCACAAGATATTTTATTTGAATGATTGGTACTTAACCTTGAGAATAACAATAATTATAACAATACTTAAAATTCATTTGGTTTTACTATAATGCATCCATCACACATTTATTCACATGCTTAATACTCATTTTGTTTCATTCTTAATGCAGTTTTGTCAACTATATATCATCTTAGATGGCAATGCAGGCTTAAAGATATTAGTAACTTGCACAGTTCTTTGTCATTTAGTTAATAAGTAGGGCAGATAAGAATCAAAATTAAGTACGGTGAAAAGACAGCCCTTCTGAATGGGAGAAAACAATAGCAAATTAAGCAACTGAAAAACAACTAATCTCAAAAAATATACAAGCAACTTATGCAGCTCAACTCCAGAAAAATATATGACCCAATCAAAAAATGTATGGGAAGATTCAAGAGTCTGGGCTCATTACTGAAACCATTCCTTTCATATGCATCTCATCTATCTGAGGCCAGTATCCTGTGTTTTTCACATCCTGAGCTCCCTATGGCTCACCATAAAGAGTAGCTGCAGTCTGATGGCCGTTAGGTCACAAGTATTCTTCTCCTTCCTGAGTGCCCTCAGGGCTCACCACCTCACACTGGAGGGCTAGAATCTCTAGTGACTGTGAACTAAATAGGCGTTTCTCCAAAGAAGACATATGGATGGCTAACAAACACATGAAAAGATGCTCAACATCACTCATTCTCAGAGAAATGCAAATCAAGACCACAGTGAGATACCATTTCACACCAGTCAGAATGGCTGTGATCCAAAAGTCTACAAGCAATAAATGCTGGAGAGGATGTGGAGAAAAGGGAACCCTCTTACACTGTTGGTGGGAATGCAAACTAGTACAGCCACTATGGAAAACAGTGTGGAGATTCCTTTAAAAACTGGAAATAGAACTGCCTTATGACCCAGCAATCCCACTGCTGGGCATACACACCGAGGAAACCAGAATTGAAAGAGACACATGTACCCCAATGTTCATCGCAGCACTGTTTATAATAGCCAGGACATGGAAACAACCTAGATGTCCATCAGCAGATGAATGGATGAGCAAGCTGTGGTACATATACACAATGGAGTATTACTCAGCCATTAAAAAGAATACATTTGAATCAGTTCTAATGAGATGGATGAAACTGGAGCCTATTATACAGAGTGAAGTAAGCCAGAAAGAAAAACACCAATACAGCATACTGACACATATATATGGAATTTAGAAAGATAGTAATGATGACCCTGTATGTGAGACAACAAAAGGACACAGACATAGACAATGGACTTTTGGCCTCAGAGGGAGTAGGAGAGGGCGGGATGATCTGGGAGAATGGCATTGAAGCATATATACTATTATGTAAGAAACGAATCACCAGTCTATGTTTGATACAGGATGCAGGATGCTTGGGGCTGGTGTACGGGGATGATCCAGAGAGACGTTGTGGGGTGGGAGGTGGGAGGGGGATTCGGGATTGGGAGCTTGTGTACACCTGTGGTGGATTCATGTCGATGTATGGCAAACCCAATAGAGTATTGTAAAGTTAAATTTAAAAATAAATAAATAAATAAATTTAAAAAAAAAAAAAAACTGGAAATAGAACTGCCTTATGACCCAGCAATCCCACTGCTGGGCATACACACCAAGGAAACCAGAATTGAAAGAGACACATGTACCCCAATGTTCATCGCAGCACTGTTTATAATAGCCAGGACATGGAAATAACCTAGATGTCCATCAGCAGATGAATGGATAAGAAAGCAGTGGTACATATACACAATGGAGTATTACTCAGCTATTAAAAAGAACACATTTGAATCCGTTCCAATGAGGTGGATGAAACTGGAGCCAATTATACAGAGTGAAGTAAGCCAGAAAGAAAAACACCAATACAGTATACTGACACATATATATGGAATTTAGAAAGATGGTAGTGATGATCCTATATGCAAGACAGCAAAAGAGACAGAGACATATAGAACAGACTTTTGGCCTCTGAGGGAGAGGGAGAGGGTGGGATGATTTGGGAGAATGGCATTGAAGCGTGTATACTATCATGTAAGAAACGAGTAGGTAGCCTTTTAACGACTGGCTTATTTTGCTCAACATTATGCTGTGAGATTCATTTATGTTGTTGTGTTTGGTTGTAGTCACTCTCTTTGCCATATTTGCTTTTATTAAATGATGATACCAAAATTTATCTTCCTGATTTACAGTTGATAGACATTTCAGTTGTTTCTATTTTTTGTCCTGCTATTAATATTCTTGTACATGTCTCTGGTAAATATTGGTTCATCATTCTGTGATTATATATCGAGAAATAAAGTAACTGTCATAGGAACTGCCATGTTCAGTGTTCAGTAAAAGATTCTGCCAGTTTTTCTGAAATGATTGTTCCGGTTTTCACTTTTGAGTTCTGCTTTTTATATTTTTTAAGCAAACAGTTTGGTGGGTATGCAGCAGTATTGCATTTTGGTGTTAATTAGTGTTCCCTAATAATTAATGAAGTTGAACAAACACCTTTTCATGTGTGTATGTATCTTGAAAACACTTCAAAATACAGAATTTCATGTCCCATTACAGACCTGCAATACCAGAATCTCCACTGACAGGAACTCAAGAATCTGTACTTTTAAGAGCTTACCAACTGTCAGCATTCATAGAATTATTGAGCATAAATGTGATTTTATTAGAATAGGAAAATATCCAGCTTGTATTGTAGTTAAACCTACAGGAAAATTTGATGTTTCTATTTAAGAGAAATACAAAAGTTATTGTGAAAACTGTAAAAATCACACTCATTCTATTATGAACTTTGGATACATAATATATCAAAGGCAGTTACTGGGACTTTTCATTTGCCATAAATTAGGAGACAATTCACCATGGATCTCTTACATTTCTTCAAGTCTTGTGAGCGGAGGCCTTGTTTTTTCCTGTTCTGAACTATCCTTTCAAGGGTACTTGTATGGTGAACAGCCTTTGAAAATAGTATTTCCTATGAGCAAAGGGAAGGACTATTTACTCTTCAACGTAATAAATGTTTCCCTTTTTGGTAAAGATCAAGCAGGTTTACCATCTATTATATAAGGTTCAGATTGCCTAAGTTTGACATCTTTTCTGAAATGCAACATAATGTGTGTACAGGCACACTTATCTCTCTGTATGTCAACCTATGAAAACTATGATTCAGACAATTTAGAAAATGCTAGTACCCTGGCTACTGCTCATGTTATCAGTAATGAAGTCCTTTATCTCTCACTGAAGAAGCTGGTATCAGTGAACTTGTGGCATGCTCTGCTCTTAATTTGCAAGTAAAATAAAATCTCAGTCACTTTCAAGTTTTTCAGTATTTTTTATTCTCAAATTTCATTTATTTAATGCCTATANCTATGGTTTTTCCAGTGGTCATGTATGGATGTGAGAGTTGGACTGTGAAGAAGGCTGAGCACCGAAGAGCTGATGCTTTTAAGCTGTGGTGTTGGAAAAGACTCATGAGAGTCCCTTGGACTGCACGGAGATCCAACCAGTCCATTCTAAAGATTAGTCTCGAATGTTCATTGGAAGGACTGATGCTGAAGCTGAAACTCCAATACTTTGGCCACCTCATGTGAAGAGTTGACTCATTGGAAAAGACTCTGATGCTGGGAAGGATTGGGGGCAGGAGGAGAAGGGGACAACAGAGGATGAGATGACTGGATGGCATCACCAACTCGATGGATGTGAGTTTGGGTGAACTGCAGGAGCTGGTGGTGGACAGGGAGGCCTGGAGTGCTGCAATTCATGGAGTCGAAAAGAGTCGGACACGACTGAGCGACTGAACTGAACTGAACTGAACTTGATTTCCCCCAGTTTTCATGTTCCCACGTGTGTGCCCATAAGCCCAGACATGTGGGCATTTAGTTCTATTCAGTTTTATCAGTCATAATAGGTTCCCTGGTGGCTCAGATGGTAAAGAGTCTGCCTGCAATGGAGGAGACCCAGGTTAGTTCCCTGTGTCTGGAAGATCGTCTGGAGAAGGGAATGGCTACTCACTCTAGTATTCTTTCCTGGAGAATCCCATGGACAGAGGAGCCTGGCGTGTTACAGTCCATGGAGTTTCAAAGAGTTGGATATGACTGAGTGACCAATTTTCATAGGTTCTTATATCCTGTATAACAGTCAAAATACAAAACAGTTCCGTGCCTCCCTTGTGTGACCTGCTTTCTTCCAAGCCCCTTCATTCTTAATTCCTGGCAACCACTAATCTAAGCTCCATTTTCGTAATTTTATTATTTTAAAATTGTTATATAGTAGAGTATATAATGTTTAGGGATTGGCTTTTTTTCACTCAACAGAATTCCCTTGAGGTTCAAGTTTCTTTTGACTTCTGAATAATATTTCATGGTATCTATATCTCACAATTTGGCATGTGGGCTGTTTCTTCTAGTTTTGAGTTGTTATAAATAAAACTGCTATTAATATTTGTGTATAGATTCTTTGTAAAGATAGAATATCATTTCTCTGGAATAAATGCCCAGACTTCCATTGCTGGGTCACATGGTAATTGCATGTTTGATATTATAAGAAACAGCCAAACTTCCCGAGTAACTAGTGGTGGTGGTTTAGTCACTAAGTCATGTTCGATTCTTGTGACCTCGTGAACTATAGCACATCAGGCTCCTCTGTCCATGGGATTCTCCAGGCAAGAATACTGGAGTGGATAGCCATTTCCACCTCCAGAGGATCTTCCTGACCCAGGGATCAAACCCTGGTCTCCTGCATTGCAGGCAGATTCTTTACCAATGGAGATACCAGGGAAACCCCCAAAGTAACTATATCATTTTACATTTTTGTCAACAATGTGAGTGCTTCAGTTCCTCACTCCCTTGCCAGCCTGTGATACTGTCACTGTTTTTCCCTTTCAACCATTCTGATAAGTATATAGGAGTAACTCATGTTTTAATTTGAATTTCCCTAATAACATCTCTTCGTGTGTCTATTTGCCATCTGTACACTCTGTTCAGTGAAATGTTTGTGTTGATTGCCTATTTTCCAATTGGATTTGGGCTCTTATTTTTAATTTTGCTTTTTGAGCTTTTCACTTGATCTAGATACTAGCCCTTTGTCAGGTACATGGTTTGCAAATATTTTCTGTCTGTACCTTGTGTGCATTTTCTTCATATGCTCTCTTGCAGAGCAAAAGTTGTAAATTTCGATGCATTTCAGTTTATCAAATTTTTAAAAAATTATAGATTGTGTTTTTTCCATCAAATCTAAGANTATATATATATATATATATACACTGTCCTTTCCCCCTACCTCTTTGAAACAGTTTCTCAGAGCTATCTTAGGTTCTGTCTCTTAGTGTGCAGTCTTCATATTACCCTCCCTGTAATAAAATTCAATTCACAATTCAGGCTGTGCATTTTTTAAGCCGATAGAATGTGCCTGCAGTTGAGGCAGGAGAACAGTTGTATAGCTATAATATCTCCTTTTATGTGTTTACATTTAACGATGAGTTTCTCATAAGGTTTCTATTAGGCAGTAACACTAAGAAGTAAAGGGAGACAGAAGAGTGGAATGTGCCTCAAAGAAACACTTGCCCTGCAACACACAATGTATCCCAGGCACATGAGGAGGACACAGTTTGACACTCAATGTTATACAATAACTCCTTTCTAATTATCTAATGTCATACAACCAATCATGACATTTACTGGCTAAAGATAACTGATGTGTTAAAATCTCTTGCATTTTCTGTGTGCTAGCAGTTCAAGATGAACTAGGATGAACTGGTTAATTAGGGTCATGCCTGCACTCAGATTTATATGGTGACTGGGGAAGCCAAGAGCTGGCAGGCACCTGGCACTTTGTGTGGTGGGTCTCAGGGCCTCTCCATGAGGTCTTCCACATGGACTCCCATATGCTGGCCCCAGTGTATTCAATTTTCTGACACTGAATCCCAGGGCTACATGGAAAGTGCTTTAGCAAGCAGAAGCTGCAATGCATTTTCTAACTGACCCTCAGAGGTCATGAAGCATCATTTCTGCTGCTTCCTATTGGTTATGATGAGTAACAGCTCACTCTGCATCCTCACCTCCATTCACACAGAGGCACATACAGGAAGGTTGATGAGAGCAATATCAGGTCCTACTGCAGAACGAGAGAGGTTGCAACCATATGTGTAAAATAAAATCCACTGCAACGTCTTACAGAAAAGCCAGAATCTTTTGTAAAGGATGAGAGAAAGGACTGAGGAAGAGGTTTCATGGGTACCCTGCACTCGTGCCACACTGACTAAGGCAGACATAGCTGCAGGGTCTTGCTTTCACTCTGAAGAAGTTTGCAAGGACAGGAACTCTGTGCAAGAGCCCTGAGAGGAAAGGGATATATATAGACGTCTTTGTGGTGGATGATGGTCCAAAGTGAAACATAATGGGAAAGAGGAACAGGAGTTGACAGTATAGAAAATGGCATGTTATTTTAGGCTGCTGTTGAGGACACTGTGAAAACTAGAAAAATGATACAGATGAAGCTATTTACAAAGCAGAAATAGAGACACAGACTTAAAGAACAAACATACGGATACCAAGGAGAGAGAGTGGAGTGGAATGAATTGGAAGATTGGGATTGACACATACACACTATTGATGTGTGTCCACGTGTGGTAACTCCGGTGTATCTGACTCTATGCGACCCTATGGGTGGTAGCCCACAAGGCTCCTCTGCTCATGGGATTCTCCAGGCAAGACTATAGGAATAAGTTGTCATGCCCTTCTCCAGAGGATCTTCCCGACCCAGGGACTGAACTCAGGTCTCTTATGTCTCCTGCACTGGCAGGCAGGCTGTTTACCATGAGTGCCACCTGGGAAGCCCATACACTATTGATACTATGTACAAAATAGATAGGGGCTTCCCTGGTGGCTCAGCAGTAAAGAATCTGACTGCAATGCAGGAGCCGAGGAAGACACAGGTTCAATCCCAGGATAGGGAAGATCTTCTGGAAGAGGGCATGGCAACCCACTCCAGCATTCTTGCCTGGAGTGTCTAATGGCCAGAGAGCCTGGTAGGCTACTGTCCACAGGGACGGTCTCAACTGAAGTGACTTAGCATGCAGCATGCCTAAAAGAGATAACTGATGAAAAGTTACTATATAGCACAGGAAACCCTACTCAAAGCTGTGTGATGATCTAAATGGGAAGGAAATTCAAAAAAAGAGGGGATATATGTATATGTATGGAGAAGCAAATGGCAACCCACTCCAGTGTTCTTGCCTGGAGAATCCTAGAGATGGGGGAGCCTGGTGGGCTGCCNGGATTGACACTGCCAATGAGACACTTGGGAAACCCAATCTTTAATGTTATGATATAAACATCAGAATATTATATATATATATTCACATAAATATACACTCACATGTGTGTGTGTGTGTGTGTATAATGTTTAAATGAGTTGTGTGTGTGCAGTCAGATGGCAAAGGCCAGGCTTGAAGTGTTCCTAAGAAATAAAGAAGAGTAAGGGAATCACCTGCCTGTATAAAGGATATGTCACTTCCTCTTGGAAGAGATAGAAAATATATGTATAGGTGGAACCACCTATATACTATTTAGATATCAATAGAACCTAAAATATTCTATTCCAATATACTTTTAAAATATAATAGTAGATTTCCACTGAAGGGTTACAGTCTGTTTTTTGCTTTGTATCTGATTCATTTAGTGAAGGTATGAGCCTAAATAGTCCACTGTTGATGGTTAGAGGATACTATTTCTCCACTTTGTATTGAATGGGAATGAAGACTTTTTTTCCCCAACAGCACAGAGGTCATTTTCTTGTTTTTCCTTTTGGGTATTTTTGCTTTGCTTTATGACTAGCACTTGAAACGTGATAGATTTATTTGTAAGGTATCCTCTTTCACCTGCAAAGAAAAATTTCTTACTGCCTCAGGAGCTCAGGTGCTTTTTTCTTTTTCTGCTTAAATCCTTTTTTTATTCTCTATCATCTCATCATACTTAAAGTCATGCATTGAACTTTCAGCTTGTTTTATTGCTGTTTGAATTAGAAACAGTCCTTAACAGCCTATTGCTGCAAACTTTCTTGTGAGCTTAGACTTTTCTTGTGGTGGAGGAAAAGTTAAGAGTATCTTCCTCTTTCTCTTCCCAATTCTGTTTCAAGACTGGAGGGATATTAATATTTAATTCTTTGGGATTTCTAGGACTAAAAAGATAACTCTGACTTCAAAGTCCAGCAAATTCCATTAATGTAAATTTTTTCATATTAATGATTGCATTACAAGGAACACATAATACATCATTAATATGAAAAAACTTTAAAAAGTTGAACAGTAAAAACAATTATAAGGAATGCAGGCATTTAATCAAAATCAATCAAGTAGGGTAACTTTTAATAATTTCTAAGCAAAAATAATATAACTTATAATGAGACTTTGAAATCCTCCACTGCATTTTATTGTTGTTTAGTCACTAAGTCATGTCTGACTCTTTGCAAACCTAAGGACTGTAGCCTGCCAGGCTCCTCTGTCCATGGCAATAATACTGAAGTGGGTAGAGAATTCATTGTCTAGCAGATCTTCCCCACCACGGAGTGAATCCATGGCTCCTGCTGCACCCTGCACTGCAGGCAGATTCTTTACCCCTGCTAACAGACTCTTTACCCCTGCTAACAGACTCTTTACCCCTGCTAGCAGATTCTTTACCACTGCTAGCAGATTCTTTACCACTGCTAGCAGATTCTTTGAGTTTCCTGCTAACTTCAGCCACTTAACAGACAGAGACAGTAAAAGCTCAGGGGTAGAAGTCCTTCCCATTCCATCTTTAACAGTTATTCCTGGGCCTTCACTTGTGGTCCAGTGGTTAAGAATCTGCCTTTCAATGCAGGTGGCACGGGATTGATCCCTGGTTGGGGAATGAAGATCCCACATGCTTCTAGGCAACTAAGCCCTTGGGTAGCAACTACTGAGGCTGCATTTGGGTGCCACAACTAGAGAGAAGCCCACTTCCCAGAAGGAAGATCCCGTGTACCATCAGCTAAGACACGACACAGCCAAATAAACATGAAAAAATAGCCGTTTCTTGCTCACTGCTGGCTTTGACATGAAGAAACTGAGGATCCTATTTGCCTTCCTTTTCTTTTCTTCATGACTCATAAAGAGGAGTATTGATCTTTTTTTTTTTATAAATAAAACATTTTAAAAATTTTACTTTATTTTACTTTACAATACTGTATTGGCTTTGCCATACATCAACATGAATCCGCCACGGGTGTACACATTGATCTTGTTATACCAAATTTTTTGAAAGATCTGTCTGAGTTAAACATAAGCTTTGAAATAACCATTCTCTTTCTTCTACTGATTTATGCTTTAATGTCCAATTAGATTGGGGATTTAAAAGTTTAGACTTTGGAGGCCAAAATAGAGCAACTTTATGGTGTATTTTGACTTAATGCTATTTTACTTAGGGAAAATGATTTTTCTAGATAGTCAAAGTACTGGAGTTTTACAATAATGTACTGACTATACATTCTTCTGATAATGACACAGCTTTCTGCTTGTGTGTGTGCTCACTTGTGTGTGTGTTTGCTTGGCTTGCGTGTGTGCTCACTTGTGTTTGACTTTTTGTGACCCCATGGACTGTAGCCTACCAGGTTCCTCTGTCGAAGGAAATTTTCTAGGTGAGAATACTGGAGCTGGTTGCTGTTTCCTACTCCAGGTTGCTTACTTCTCCACTGGAGATTTTGGAGAAAAGGGAATGAGGTGGTCAAGGCAGAATTTCAATATTCCTGGGTCCTTTACATAGTACCATCTTAGCAGCACACTTTAGTAGTGTCTTATTATCATGGATTTCATGAGGTCATAATGTGAGTTTGCTCTTTCTCTGAGTGAATGCCTTGTGTTGCTATACTTGGATTGAGGTAAGAAAGTGGTTATTCTTAGGCATAGTTGCTGACCTTGACTATATTGATAAGATTTTATAAATGATTACTATCAAAATAAAAGTTGAACAAGTAAGAAAATTGATTTGTTCAGATTACTTCAATAAGGGGAATACTCCAGATCTGAAGTTCAGAGTGCCTCAACAAGTGGTATTGCCTTAAGTCTTAAGAGGAGAGATAAAAAAGTGGCAAAGGGGATGACTTATATCTGTGGTTGTTTTGCAAGAAAAGGAAGACTTAGTTATCCGAAAAGGAAATATTTTTCTCTGTGTTGTTTGGCTCTAATCTAGCTAATCAGTTGTAAGATGAAATTTAGGTAGTTGGAATGTCTGAGTCAGTTCTTGTCAACAGGTTCAAGCAAAAGAGGGCAGACCATTACTCTTTGTCAGTCCCAACTCCTGCTCAAGACAAACACTGTTTTAAAATAATCTTAGGATTTTGGGTCAACAATAGGTGATATTGTCCATATAGTCAGCAATTTCTTACTGGATTATTCTTGGAGAAGTAGCTGAAGCATCTCTTATGCTCTGACATCTGTCTGTAATTCAAAAAACATACTGGAGGCAAAGTATTTACTTAGGACCTATTAAAAAAAGGGGCTTCCCAGGTGGTGCTAGTGGTAAAGAACATGTCTGCCAATGCAGGAGACATAAGAGACATGAGTTCGGTCCCTGGTCGGTAAGATCCCCTGGAGGAGGGCATGGCAACCCACTTCACTTATTGCCTGAAGAATCCCATGGACAGAGGAGCCTGACCTGTTGTCCATAGGGCAACAAAGAGTCAGACATGGCTGAAAAGACTTAGCACATCCACACTCTATTAAAAGAAGCAGAAAAATGATCATTAGAGGTTATAAGGAGGAATAAAATCAAGACTTGCAGCAAGCTGGCAATGATTTTAGTGGCTCCTGGGAAATTGATGTGGAAAGGGCCCTTGATAATATAATGACGATGGTGGAAATACAATAAATTTCTTGATTACAATCTCAAATGTTCTTGTGTATGATGTGGAGGTCAGAGAAGGTTTTGGAACAAACATGCAACAATTGGTTCTGACTACAGGGTATATCTTCCCTCTGGTGCCCAGAATCATTTGAAGTACTGGTTGGTTGTGGAGTTTGTACACTGAATCTCTTGAAGTTATTAAGGGAGGAGGCCAATGATGTGTGTGTGTGTGTGTGTGTGTGTGTGTGTGTGATGTTGCCCACTTTAATTATTATTTCCTTTAATGGGGAATGGAAGCCACTTCTGGAGGGGCTCATACTACAGTACATTCTCCAGTTGCTCTGGGTACCGTGTCATCCGAAGTGGGGTTGCATGCAGCCATCAGGTCCTCCCAAGCAGTGAACTTTCCTTTCAAGGGTGTCTTCTTTTCCAGAGTAAAAGGAAGAGTATGGGGAGAGGGTGTGTGTGGCCAATATGGTTGAGTGGGAAGGAGGGCACACCAAAAGTACACCTATTCACAGATCAAATATTGATGAGAAAGACTGATTTCTAGTAAGAAAGGTCGTCTACAACTAGAGATGTAAAGAGATGAATAGGAGGGGCAGAGAAGCAGTATAGTTAAGACTCACACTGGATGGATGACCCACATATTGAAAGATAATTGCAATTGCAGAGGTACTCCCCAAGTTGCAAGGAGTCTGACCCCCACATCAGGCTCTCCAGCCCAGGGATCCTATACTGGAATGAGTTCCTAGAACATTTTTCTTTGAAGACCATTGGGATTGTATTCCCACTTGGCTAGTTGCTTGGCTTAGCCTGAGTTGATTATGCCAAAGCCTTTGACTGTATGGATCACAACAAACTGTGGAAAATTCTTAGAGAGATGGGAATACCAGACCACATGATCTGCCTTCCAAGAAATCTGTATGCAGGTCAAAAATCAACAGAACAGAAAATGGAACAACAGACTGGTTCAAAATCAGGAAA
>SJYV01038305.1:0-16167 GCA_006410875.1 Neotragus pygmaeus
CTGCCCCCAATCCCTCCCAGCATCAGGGTCTTTTCCAATGAGTCAACTTTTCGCATGAGGTGGCCAAAGAATTGGAGTATCAGCTTCAGCATCAGTCTTTCCAATCAATACCCAGGAATGATCTCCTTTAGGATGGACTGGTTGGATCTCCTTGCAGCCCAAGGAACTCTCAAGAGTTTTCTCCAACACCACAGTTCAAATCATCAATTCTTCAGGGCTCAGCTTTCTTCACAGTCCAACTCTCACATCCATACATGACTACTGGAAAAACCATAGCCTTGACTAGATGGACCTTTGTTGGCAAAGTAATGTCTCTGCTTTTTAATNCAAGAGTTTTCTCCAACACCACAGTTCAAATCATCAATTCTTCAGGGCTCATCTTTCTTCACAGTCCAACTCTCACATCCATACATGACTACTGGAAATACCATAGCCTTGACTAGATGGACCTTTGTTGGCAAAGTAATGTCTCTGCTTTTTAATATGCTATCTAGGTTGATCAAGTATAGTCCAATACAAAATTAAAAATAAATAAATATATCATCTAAACTGCTGCTACCAAGTCAGCAGTATTCTAACAAAAATCTAACCCTGTCTTTCACATAATATTCTAAACTGGTGTGGGAGCTCTCATACTCTAAATTGTCAGAGGTCTAGACTCCTTCCGTCTTATCGCTCTGCTGTCCTCAACAGGCAGCTTCCATCTCATGGACCAAGAAGGCTCTTCTGCCTCCTTCTGTCAGGTCACATTCTGGTCAACCAGATGAATAAAAGAGGAAATGGAAAGTTGGTCCTCTCACTTTAAAAGCACTGCCGAGAATTTGCATACACTTCTGACCTATTCCATTAGCCAGACATTTATCCCATATTTATAGCTATCTTCAGGAAAAGATAGAATTTGAAGTAGTTCCCTGTGCTCGCAAAAAAATTCTAGTGCATAAAAAAAAATGAGGTTAGATATGGGGACAAGCTACATTTCTCTCATATGGACAGTTTATAAAGGATTTTAAAATGCACTATTGTTATTTGATAAAGATATACCATGGGTAATTAGTAATGGATATGTTTTAATACTCAAGAAATTTATAATTTTATAAAGAAAACACTGTGTAAGAGCTTCTTATATTAAATATCAATTTATCCTCTTTCAATATGTCTATTTATTTCTTATGCCAATTATAACATGACTCTTTTCATCCTCTGCATACCACTCTCACCCTCCCCATTAGCAGAGACAGTGTAATTATAATAGAATTGTAGCCCTGTTTTTCCTACTTTTCTTTGTTAAATAACACTTTTGTCTCAGTTTTCCACCTATTAAATGTTGAGCACAATGCCTCTGTTATTTCTTTAGATAATGCACAGAAAACTATTACATAGTAAAAATAAACAATTACAAATATTAATTTATTTGATATATGTTATGCTTAAAGTAATTAATTCTGGTCACAAATTATAATTGATACTTTCAAACTGTGGTGTTGAGAAGACTCTTGAGAGTTTCGTGGACTGCGAAAAGATAAAACCAGTCAATCCTAAAGGAAATCAATCCTGAATATTCATTGGAAGGACTGATGCTGAAGCCAAAGCTCCAATACTTGGGCCACCTGATGTGAATAGCTAACTCATTGGAAAAGACCCTGATGCTGGGGAAGATTGNACTGCGAAAAGATAAAACCAGTCAATCCTAAAGGAAATCAATCCTGAATATTCATTGGAAGGACTGATGCTGAAGCCAAAGCTCCAATACTTGGGCCACCTGATGTGAATAGCTAACTCATTGGAAAAGACCCTGATGCTGGGGAAGATTGAAGGCAGGGGGAGAAGGGGACAACAGAGGACAAGATGGTTGGATGGCATTATCGACTCAATGGACATGAGTTGAGCAAACTCTGGGAGATGGTGAAGGACAGGGAAGCCTGGCATGCTGCAGTCCATGGTAGTCACAAAGAGTTGGACATGACAAAGGGACTAAACAAAAACAAAATCAATTATTTATTGCCCACTCTGAGACAGATACTCTCTTATATCCTCTACATATATCTCATTTAGTTCAGTCTTCATGACAATCGGATGATACATTCTTAGTTTATCTATTTTGGAGTTGAGGAAACCAGGGTTTAAGAGAGATCAGATGATTTCACAATTCCACTTTCAGCATGATCAGGCTTTACTATTTCAAGCTTTGGGAGTGTGTAGACTATTACATTTTATTTATTTATTTATTTTGTTGGCAAAGTAATATCTCTGCTTTTTATTTTTTATTTTACTTTACAATACTGTATTGGTTTTGCCATACATCAACATGAAGCCACCATGGGTGTTCCCAATCCTGAACCCCTCCTCCCACCTCCCTGCCCATACCATCTCTCTGGGTCATCCCAGTGCACCAGCTCCAAGCCTCCTGTATCCTGCATCGAACCTAGACTGGTGATTCATTTCTTATATGATATTATACATGTTTCAATGCCATTCTCCCAAATCATCCTACCCTCTCCCTCTCCCACAGAGTCCAAAAGACTGTTCTATACATCTGTGTCTCTTTTGCTGTCTCGCGTNGAGCTTTTTCATACTTTGCTAAACAGTTTTAGTTTTTCACAAGCAATAGATTCTGAAAGGAGTAGTATTCACAGTGGGTGCCAGGAAAGTACACATTAACTCTGTACATTCTAGCTGAGACTTGTGACCAGTTCTTTAAGGGGTGATGATAATAGACTTTGTGATCCAATCTTGATTCTCTTAAGTACTGAGTGTTTCCTCTACATCACCCTCTGTTCTCTGACTGGGTTTTGTTTCCAACAAGACTGCTAAAAACCATGGGTCTCTGGCTGTTTTGGAGATTCTGAGAAAGTAATTTTAAAAATTTATTTTCTGCCTAATCATAGTCGATTCTATTTCTTGCAATTAAGAACCCTGAACATATAGCCATGAAAGACGCTTAGAAAGATTAAAGAAAAAGTAAGATTCATTCACTCCCAGGATCATTTGTTTACTATTTCAATTTATTCATTTTCTTTGTGATTCTTTAATAAATAATTAACTCATTCAAAATGTTTATTGTACAACATAATGCATGTTGTCTTAGTATTTGTGGGAGGTGAAACAATAAATATTACAAAAGGACCTTGCCCTCAAGGACTTTGTGTAAAGTCGATTCAACCATGCTAGAAAACAGAAAGCGACCAGTGCTATCAAAGGTACAGTGGTAGTCCACTATGAAGGTTCAGAGGAGAGAGAGCAATTGAGCACAGATAAAAAATCACCTCTTTCAGAGAAGAAATGGCATAGTAGATGAGACTAAAAGATTTTAATGGAAAGATGAGATAAATATCTTGTCTAGAGAAGGCATGAAGGAGAGAAAATATGTGGCATTTGACAGTTGGGCTTCCCTGGTGACTCCAACAGTAAAGAATCTGCCTGCAATATAGGAGATCCAGATTCAATCCCTGGGATGTAAGATCCCCTGGAGAAGGGAATCGTTACTGACTTCAGTATTCTTGCCTAGAGAATTCCATGGACAGAGGAGCCTGGTCCAAAGAGTTGGACATGACTGAGCAACTAACACAAACACACGAGTAACAGTCATACTTAGTTTTCATGCAGTATGAATGGACCCACAAAAGGACAAAATTGCAAAGTCCAGATTACAAGAGCTTGGAAAATCCAGAACATAACACCTGAGTGTGTACACAGGTGTTCTGACTTAAATTTGCAATCCTTGAAGGATTATGAGAAGGGAGTACTTTAAAAAAGGTATAATTTTATATATTACTAGGTTCATTGAGATATAACTCACATATTATACCATTTGCCAGTTTAAAGTATAAAATTTATTTTTCTGTATCTGCAGTGTTTTATAGCTTTCAGACTATTGGTTTTGTACCTTTTGTTAAGTTTTCTCTACGTATTTTACTCTTCTTGATAGTATTGTTAATGAAATTATTTTTCTTGATTTCATTTTTAGATTTTCCATTGCAAGTACATGGAAATACAATGGACTTTTGTGTACTGACCTTGAATCTTGAAACCTTCCTGAACTATTAGTTAATAGGGTTTTTTAAGTGCTTTTCTTAGGATTTTCTATAGATAAGATCATGTCATCTGCAAACAGATTTTTCTAAAAAATTTCTTCCTTTCTAATATGGATGCTTTTTATTTCTTTTTCTTAATTAATTGCCCTGGCTAATCTTCTAGCAAGATATTAAAGAAGAAAGAGAAAACCTTAGTGGTTTTATTTTTCACCATTAAGTATGATGTTGTTGTTCAGTCACTAAGTTGTGTCTGACTCTTTGTGACCCCAAGAACTTAGCTCACCAAGCTGCTCTGTCCATGGGATTTCCCAGGCAAAAATACTGGAGTGGGCTGCCATTTTCCTTCTCCAAGTATAATGCTAGCTATTGGTTTTTCACAGATGCCATTTACAAGGTTGAACAGTTTCCTTATGTTTCTAGTTGTTGAGTGCTTTGATTATGAGGGCAAGTATAAGTTATTCTGATGTCTGTATTTAAAAGAATTGTAAATTGAAGATATTGAAGATGTTATTCAGATATCAAGGCAATATGTGATGACAGCCTAAATTAGAGTACCAAATATGTCATAGGTATGGATGAGAGAGATATGAGAAGGTGCAAATGATAAGTACTGGTGACTGAGTTGACAAGAATGACAATGTAGCAGGAGATGCCTACCTGGGTACCTGAGGGTGTGAAACATAACAGAACATGGTTAAGAGCCTGGATGAAATACTAACTTCACTCTTTCATAGTTATATGTCCTTGGCTGAGCAACACAGCCTCTCTGTGGCCTCATTTTCTTAGACTATAGAACGTAGATATAATAACTGTCTCACAAACTTCCTGTGAATATTAAATGTATTATTATATGTGAAGAAAAAATGCCTGGCTCTGAATGCTACCTGTAATTGTTATGATTTCAAAAGAACCTATTATTTTCTTACTTTGTGAACAAATTCAAATATGTAATCATCAAACTGGTACTTTCGAGCCAAACAGTGCATAGAAAAATAATTGTCTAATAGCAATGAAAAGGGCAATGCACTGATTCTACTGGTGCAAAATATGTTTATCATAGGTAAACGATAGAAAACATATTTTGAAATGGTACGTTCACATATTTAGGGAAGCGGCTTGTTTCCTTGTCCAAAATTAAAACTGTTAATGAGAAGATAGCATAAAATAAAGGCTCAGAAGTTTTCAGAAATAGGTATGCTATTAATATACATAAAATTTGTCTTTATAGAGAAAAAGTGCATATTAAGTAAATCTAATCAAACACACAACCACAGCTAAATTGCCTTACCCTCGCCTAAGACATGCACACACCTGCCTAACAGAAGGAATAAAATGTCATGTCTCTAGGAAACTACTGCAGTTAATCAACATCTACAATATTTTATTCCTGAACATTTCTTTTATCAAAATCAGAGTAAGCACCTAATTATTAATAGAACATAGAACATAGTGATAACACAGAATATTACATTTAAAATATCTATATTTGATCCTTATTCAACTTTTATGTTCATATAACTGCTTAATAATGTATAATAGATCTTTAATAAATATATTAAAATTTTATTCTGAAATAACATTTTATGTTATGGACTAAAAAACCAATAATGCCCCCCAAAAAATTTCATAGTAAAACAGAATGAAGGTCAGTTCATTTATCCTATACATTTTACTTTAAATTCTATACATGAATTTTTATAAATCCTTGATGTTACAAGTCAAAAAGTCTCATGTATTCTATGCATTAATAAGTTCAACTTGTTTTCATCTGAAACTAATGAGGATTAAAACCTTAATAATATTTTCATCAATAGGTCACACTTTTCCATCCTATTTTAAGATTCTTTCTTAAACTCTGTCAATCTTAACCAATTTGGAATTAAATACAAATAACAAGGTCAGTAAATCTATTTGTTATGCAGCATACTTTTATCTGGGCTTCCCTGGTAGCTCAGATGGTAAAGTGTCTACCTACAATGCAGAAGACCCGAGTTCGATTCCTAGGTCGGGAAGATCCCCTAGAGAAGGAAATGTCAACCCACTTCAATATTCTTGCCTGGAGAATTCCATGGACCGAGGAGTGCGGTAGACTACAGTCCATGGGGTCGCAAAGAGTCAGACACGACTGAGCGACTTCACTCACTCAGTCATACTTTTATTTAAAAGTATTGCACCTTAACAGAATATATGACACGGTTCTAGTGTCTCAGTTCCAAGTTATACTTAATAAAATTTTATAACAGAAGTACTGGAGAATAAAAATATTAAGTGAATACTTCTTTTGGAAATACTTAGAATAAAAATAAGACAAAATCTTCCTGAAAGCAATTTAGATCTAGGTTTTAGAAACTTTATAAAAGAAATATTATTTGACACAAGACTTCTACATTTAGGAATCTATATTACAAACATAATCAGAGACATTGACAATGGCATATGTGCAAGGTCAGTTATCTACTAGAACTTGCAATATATATAAATATATATATATATATGTATTTATAATGCATGTTTTATGTATACATTATGTAATAACATCTATAGCATACAATGTTAAAATTAGTTTATATGTCCCAAAATATGGATTTTATAGTACAATAATTGATAAAATAATATAAAACATTCAATAATGGGGCCTTTGAAGAAATCCCACTGATTTGTAAAACTGTTCATGAAACAAAGTAAAAAAAGAAACAAAATTATAAATATGTCCTTATATTGGTTTATTCATATATTTTTATCTGCATATGTTTTTTCAGTTCTGGTTGGCTATAACAAATCTTTTTCCCTGAGGCCTAGGGCTTCCCAAACGTCATGTTAAAATGGAAATTTTTTGGTTACCAGTCAACAAGAGAAATTCAAGCCAAGAAGACTTAGATATTCAATGGGTTTAAGCAATTTGGTTACCATATAACCAGTTGAATTAAAGACCATCATAAATTTAGAAACATTAAGGATGTGATTGGTTTTTGTTTTTATGCTTTAAGTGACCTGGGGGATTAGTTTGCTGTGGAATCCATAGCTCTGGACCATCCTTGATATGATCAGGAAATACATTTCCTATTGCCTTGGCACTCTTGGTCAGACTAAATCCAGCTGACACCATAAAACTGAAAGTCCTATGACCAATTTTCTCTGATGGTCAAAAGTAAAAGGATGCATACAGACCACTGCACTTAACACACCATCTTTATAGCTAGACCTGCTAATATAAACGTGGCCCCTCCTTTGGTCAAACAAGACAGATAATTGTGGGGTTCCCTTCACTCCTTTTATGCCATTAAGAAAGTGTCCTGGAAGAGTAGGAAATTGCAACTCCTAACTCTCTTTGACTAGATGTGGGCTTCCCCGGTGGCTCAGATGGTAAAGAATTCACCTGCAATGCAGGAAACATGGGTTTGATCCCTGGGTTAGGAAGATCCCCTGAAGGAGGGCATAGCAACGCACTCCAGTATTCTTGCCTGAGGAACACCCATGGACAGAAGAGTCTAGTGGGCTATAGTCCAAGGGGTTGCAAAGAGTTGGACATGACTGAGTGACTAAGCACATAGACACTCAAGCTTGGTCAGTGTGATTTACTGTTACCAAATACCATAGACTGGGTGGCTTAAACAACAGATGTTTATTTCTTAGATTCTGGAGGAGGCTGGGAAATCCAAGATTAGGGTGTCATTATGAGCAGGTCCTTAGTGAAGGCTCTGTTTCTAGCTTGTAGATAGCCCCCTTCTCACTATGTCCTCACTTGGACAAGAGACAGACAGCTATAGTCTCTTCCTCTTCTTGTAAGGATACTAATTCTATCATGGGGGCCCTACCCTCATGACCTCATATAAACCTAACTACTTCCCAAAAAGTCCCACCTCCAGACACCATCAAACATCAGGGGCTTAAGACTTCAAATATAAATTGGGTGGGGGGACCCAAGTCCATAAGACTACCGATCTTGTTTTTCTTTCCTGCAAAGTCTCAGAAATCTAGGAGACCATCTGTCAATAAAGCTTATACACATTTTAGCAATATTTCATTGTAAAGCCTTAAGAATTTTGAGGAAAAAGAATCTGCTGGTGACTACATTTCTATACCTAGAAAGCATGCATTTAGTCATATGATACATACATTGTTGTTGTAGTTCAGTTGCCCAGTCGTGTTTCTTTGCAACCCCATGGACTTCAGCACTCCAGGCCTCCCTGTCTCTCACCATCTCTCAAAGTTTGCCCAAGTTCATGTCCATTGCATTGGTGATGCCACCCAGTCATTTCATCCTTTGATGCCCTCTTCTCCTTCTGCCCTCAGTCTTTCCCAGAATCAGAGACTTTTCCAATGAGTCAGCTATTCACATCAGATCACCAAAATACTGGAGCTTCAGCTTCAGCATCAGTCCTTCCAAGGACTATTCAGGATTGATTTCCTTTAAGATTGACTGGTTTGATCTCCTTGCTGTCCAAGGGACTCTCAGGAGTCTTCTTCAGTACCACACTTCAGAGGAATCAATTCTTCAGCACTCTGCCTTCTTTACTGTCCAGCATTCACAACTGTTCATAACCACTGGGGAGACCATAGTCTTGACTATATGGACCTTTGTTGGCAGAGTAATGTCTCTGCTTTTCAATACACTGTCTAGGTTTGTCATCGATTTTCTTCCAAGAAGCAAATGTCTTCTGATTTCATGACTGTATTTACCATGATTTTAGGGCCCAAGAAGAGAAATTTGTCATTACTTTCACATTTTCTCTTTCTATTTGCCATGAAGTAATGGGGCCAGATGCCATGATCTTAGTCTTTTTAATATTTAGTTTTAAGCTAACTCTTTCACTGCCCTCCTTCATCCTCATCAAGAGGCTCTTTAGTATAATTAATACATTCATACACACCTATAAATGGATGTGGAAGCAATGGAAATAAATCACTAACAATTCTCTCAAAAATTGAATTGCAAATAAACAATTTCCTCTTACATTTATAAAAATTTTTCTACTAATTTTTGCAAAAAAACTTCATCACAAAATACATGCAGTTGTAAAGATCTGGCATCTAATACCTCTATCAAGTGCTGAGGATTTGTACCATGAGTGTCACTCCCCACGTTATTACAGTACCTCTAACTTTACTTTTGTAGACAAAATCCTATTGAAGTAAGACACATTAAAAGATGTAAGATTAAAAGATGTCCATGTAGTCATCAGTCAATGAATCTTTGCCTGAGTAATGAATCTTCAGTTTTATCCCATATTTAAATGCAAAGGCTTAAATTTACTTGCAGCATGTTCAGCTATATAAGGAAAAAACACTTCTTTATTATGTCTTTAGATTGTTTGATCTTCCTCTTGAACCTCATGAACTGTGAGAGAGAAGGGAGATCTTACTCAATATATCACACAGTCTAAGCTCAATGTGATAATGGAAATAGTCACTTTAAGCAAAATGCTCAATTTTCTCTTTATACGTCTTTCCTCCTTTCCTTCTCAAGATGGCATTTGATGTATAAGAGGGACATTGTACTAGTCGAGAAAAATTTCTGCTGGTGCTGTTACTCACCGGGGCGTTTTCTAGTCACTTTAGCCACCTCTCTTCTAGTAATTATCCTGTTGCCCTGTTTGGTGAGTGCTCACCTTGGTGATCCAGTGTAACATATGGACTAGCCCACTTCCCGAGTGTTCGTCAGAGTCTTCTCAGCACTCTTAGATGACCAATCCTCTCTAATGCTGCTCTATACCTATGGTCTAGATGCTGGCCAAAAGGTCCTCTCCTCAGCCTTTCTAGTTCCTTTGGAAGGCTCCAAGTACTTCCTGTGCGTCCCATCCCCAAGAAGCCTGGGAAAATCTCCGAGTCCCATTCATATAAAAGAGGAACAAGTTGCAGTTTAAAATGGCTGAACAGTAATCCTTCCTTCTTATTAATTGCACTGAGATACCAGGTTTCTTTGCCGTGGGACTGCTCTCCAAGTTCACGCAAGGGCACAGTTTAGGGATAAGAACTGATGGAAAAAACAACCTAACGTTAAAGGAAATGCGTCCAAATCTTGTATATTATAATAACACTTACACTAATCCAATACTAATTACTGCTTCTGCGACTAAGTCGCTTCAGTCATGTCCGACTCTGTGCGACCCCATAGACGGCAGCCCACCAGGCTCCTCCGTCCCTGGGGTTCTCCAGGCAAGAACACTGGAGTGGGTTGCCATTTCCTGCTCCAATACATGAAAGTGAAAGTGAAGTCGCTCAGTCTTGTCCGACTCTTAGCGATCCCATGGACTGCAGCCCACCAGGCTCCTCCGTCCATGGGATTTTCCAGGCAAGAGTACTGGAGTGGGTTGCCATTACCTTCTCCCATCTTATATTAATCTAATGAGCCAAAGTCCCTTTCTCTTTTTGTTTCTTTCAACATCTTTTTCTTATACCTTCCTTTCTCAAGATTAAAACCCTCCAAGAAGATAAACCAAGGAACGACTGGTCTCATTCTCTGCTATATTTTGGATCTTATTCTTCCTATTCTTATAATTTTTTTCAGCACTGAAGCAAGAATTTCTTTTGCTGTTCGTTTTATACCATATCCCCTACTATTTTTTATTTTATCCCCTGTTCTGATATGACCCCAGATTTCTATATTGTAGTTCATGGTAGCACTATCCATCAAGAGGATATGCCAGAATCTTGGAATCATCCCTCATATCTCTTTTTTCCTCATCTCCTATATTCAATTCTACCAATAATTTTGATTCTTCCTTTTAAGTATCCCTAATTATTATCCACATTTCCATTTCTATTGCCTTCCATATACAGCTCCAAGTAATAATCATTTCCTTGTCCCAGGACTAGTGCAGTAGTCTCCTAACTGTTCTTGCACCTACTTTTTTTTTTTTTTTGTCTGTCAAGAGTTCATTCTGTATTCTGCATCTAGAGCGCTCTTTAAAAACCTCCTGTTCTGAGGCTTTCCATACCTACCTTCTGCTTATCTCATACTATTTCCCTTCTCCCTCTCTGTGTTTAGTCATATTGACTTTTTTTCCCCCTCCTTGTTCTCAGGGCTTCAGGGACTTAGAATGATTTCCTTCACTGTTCTTGACTCACTGTAATGAATTTTTCAGAAGTGAACACAAACAGAATTTCTTTAAGGAAAGCTTCTTTGAACTTATTAAAGTAGATGAGGTTCTTCTACAGATCACTGTAACTTTTTTTCATAACACAAAACAGAGGTTGTAATTATATTTATGCTATTTTTTAAATGTCTCTCCTACGCTGTTAGTCCTATGAGGGTAAGGGTCCAAATCTATTTGATTTTTATTACTATATTGATTACCATATTTTTGTTAGTCCTAGAATCTACTACAGTGACTGGATATGGTGGGTGTTAAAATAGCTAATTGTTAAATCAAGCGATACTGACTTGTTTTTCAATTTGACTGGATACAGAATATAAAAAATATGGAAAAGTCAGAGATGAGTGTTGGAGAAGAAAATGGCAACCCAATCCAGTATTCTTGCCTAGAGAATCCTGTGAACAGTGGAGCTTGGTGGGCTGCCACCTATGGGGTCGCACAGAGTCGGACATGACTAAAGCAACTTAGCAAGCATGCATGCATTGGAGAAGGAAATGGCAACACACTCCAATATTCTTGCCTAGAGAATCCCAGGGACAGCAGAGCCTGGTGGGCTGCCATCTATGGGGTCACACAGAGTCTGACACAACTGAAGTGACTTAGCAGCAGCAGCAGCAGCAGCAGCAGCAACAGCAGAGATCAGTGTGACAGAAGACTTACATGCACGATTCTCCTTTATCAGATATTAGCTACTTTGCTTTCCCAGTCATAAATGTTGGAGAAAAGGAAATCTCTTAAAATAATTTTATATTGATCTTCACTGAGTTATAATTGTCATTATATGAGATATTCTGAGGTTTATCATGAACTTGGAATTATCAAAACAGAAATTAAGCACTTTTGTGTGTATCTATATGTAAATATACACATAAATAGTAGCTAGGTCATGAGTATTTAAATATTTAGAAGTACTTCAAATGTTATGACTTAAGTACAGAATCGTCTCTGAATTCGTGTAATACTAGAACAAATAAACTAAAATTTTCTGTATTTTCTAATTTTATTATCAGTGTTTGTCAAATATTCCCAAATAACTGCAAACCATATATATTTTTTATTTTTAAGGATATTAAGATGGTAATCTGCTAATAAAAAAATATGGTATTTTTCAAACTCCGAGAAGGCAAAGATCATGCCACTCAGCATGAATTTCAGTTTTATCACTACTTAAAAATATGATTTATAAACTTTCTGAATTACTATTAAAATTTATATTTAGGATATTAAAGTCTACCTGAATTAACTTGGTAGTATTTCTCTCATTTGAGACACACACACACGTCAAACAAAATAATCAGATTGTATAGTACTAAAATTGATCTGGGTACATTTTCTAGTTTCGAAATTAGATTCTGATGAACGTTTTTTTTTTTTTTTTCCCTATGAGTACTCTCATTTATATATTTTAAAGGGCTACACATAACTCTTACATAAGTAAGGATATGAAGTTTGCCTTACTAGAAAGTGTTTTTTCCCATTAAAAAACAAATGAAAAAACAGATGTACCATTGTCTTTTTCACAGTCAGAGCTAATCTGAAATGGCTGATGCTAGCTCAGGGAAGTCATAAAGAGATCAAATGGCTTCTGGGCCAATGGAAAGCCCTACTGTCTAAATGCTTTTCAGGCCAATTTGAAGAAGTAATTAGACTTACTGGAAGCTTGTGTGAATAATGCTGCAAGTACAATTATGAACTGCCTGGACATACTGCTTTCAATATAGAAGAACTTGTCCACTGGTGCTGATGGCATCCATGTAAAATTCAAGATCCTGATATCAGAATGGATAAAGCTATGACAATATTGTAATAGGTTAAAAATTACGGTTCATTCCTGGAATCCGTTTAGGTAAAAAGTCAGCTATCAGTCAATTGAAATATTATCAAGCTCTCCTATCTATCTTTAGCACTCAGCTTTTTTTGTTCCAAATGTAGACAAATGACTGTAAATCAAAGGAGTTTACAGATAATAATAGAAAAATCTTCAAAGAACCGAAATCGATAAACACATGGCAATGGCAAGCCATTGTAATGCAATTAAAGGATGTTGTGTGGATGCCTCTGAAGTGCCTATAAATGAATGTGACTTCAGTACTGCTGCCAAATTAGTCCAATGCTCACAAATGAACTGAAAATCAAGTGCCTGGAATATTGTCTGCAGTGTCACTTTAAGATGACTGCTGTGCTGTGTTACTGTGGTGATTTGTGGCAAATAGCATGGCACATATATACACCAAGATACTGCATTTAAGCTTAATCTTATTCTAATGAAAAACATGTTCACTGTTCATGAGAGTGTGTATGTCACCAGAGTTAGTATTCAACATGACTTAAAAAAATTGAAAGTATATTTTATTCAGATTATTACTAGAAACTGATTCTGACAATATTAAAACATTTATTATAAAGTTATAATAATTAAGAAAGCAAAAACAATATGGAATGCAACTTTGTTTCTATTACCTCAAACACAGAATCATGGTTAATGTTTTATTTGAGATGTGTATATTTTCTGGGGAGATTTTTTTTTCTTTTTTTAATAGAAAGCTTGTAATGTTAACCATGATCTGGCAGTTTCAATAAACAGGTAAATTATTTTTTTTATTATCCTTTTTTTTAATAGGAGTTTTACAAACTCCTATTTGATTAGCATTTACTTGGTGCCAGGTACTAATGAATGTAAACTCATATGATATTCAAAACAGCCCTGTGACATAGGTAGATCTGCCCCATTAATAGCTGATAAAACTAAGACACAGAGAGGCTAAGTAATGAATCTAGGGTCACAAAACTAGTGAGTGAAGGAACCCAATTTAAACCCATTCAGTCTGCTTTAGAATCTTGGCTTTGAATGTTACCTGCAACATTAACCTGCAATATTGTTTTATATACACACACACTCACACACACACATATGAACGTGAAAGTGAAGTCGCTCAGTCATGTCTGACTCTTTGCAACGCCATGGACTGTAGCTCACTAAGTTTTTCTGTCCATGGGGTTTTCCAGGCAAGAATACGGGAGTGGGTTGCCATTTCCTTCTCCAGGGGATCTTCCCCACCCAGGGATCAAACCCGTCTCCTGGATTGCAGGCAGACGCTTTACTGTCTGAGCCGATTAGATAACGTGTACAAAGAAAGTCATTGCAGAGTTTTTTGTTTTACTTTTTATTGGAGTGGAATTGCTTTACAATGTTGCGTGTTTCTGTTGTACAGCAAGGTAAATCAGTTACATGTATGTGTGTGTGTGTGTGTGTGTGTGTGTGTACTCTATTTTTCAAATTTCTTCCCATTTAGGTCACCACACAGGATTAAGCAGAGTCCCTGTACTATACACTATACACTAGGTTCTCATTAGTTATCTATTTTATATATAGTAAAATGTATATATGTGTATATATGTCAATCCCAATCTCCCAATTCATCCCACTCTCTCTTTCCCCCTATTGTATCCATATGTTTGTTCTCTACACCTGTGTCTATTTCTGTACAGTTGTTAAACGTTTTGATTCACAGTTTCAACCCTCACAAATTTTGACTTAGTGAATCCAAGACAGGGTCCAGGTGTCTCCATTTCCACTCTTTAGGAAATACTGATTTAGAGGTACCTGGTTATATTTGCAGTATTGGATTCTTTATTCTTGTTTCACTCTATGTTCATCCACAGTAATTTCTGTAACTAGTGAAAGCTACCCCAGCACTCACTCTGCTCCTAAATAGAGCAAGTTCAGAGACAAACAGTGCATATGACTCATGCTGCCATTTTAAATTATCACTGAGCTCTGACCTTTCAAAGATCAAATGCTTTTAGGACTATTATTTATTAATCTAGAGTAATTAGTGAGTGAGAAAACTAAAAATTTTTCTTAACAGAAATAGTCATGAGCATCTTTCCTTAATTATGACTGAGACACATGCTTCCTGAGTGTTTGTATTCTCTTTCATCAAACTTTTTTTTTTTCACTTCATCCATGATGATGTAGGCTGAAAATTTCTTTTTTGTTTTTGCAGATGAATACTCCCTACTAGCACTACAATAGTTAATTGAGTATTTCCATTTTATAAAATATCTTTGAGTGTAATGACTGCAAGTACTTTGTTGAATATTCATTAACTATCCTTCTCTCACAGGGCATATAAATCCTCTGAAATGCAATACATATACACTTTAAACTTTGACATAAAATACTCATATTTCTAAGATAAAGGAGTTTTTCTTCTTTAAGCACTCTCTCAAATCATATATAATCAGGAACATTGGCAACACTGCTGCCATGAGAAGGACAGAGAGAACATCAAGAAATCCAAATGAATTCAAACCCATTAAATGTAATGGTGTGGTAAATCTCAGTGTACCATCTGCTATAGAACACTGATACACTATTGGAATTCCACATCTTATTTACATAACAGATAAGAATGTGCTGGGAGATTTATATGGTGAATAAATACTCAGAGACAAAACTAAGTTTTTCCTATATTCACATCTGGGGATATCCACATCTGTATAAAATTTAATCTATTTCTGGTTAGATATTCTAAAGTATAATTTAAAATGCCACCTTATCCAAATGTTATCAGCAATACTGTCAGCAAAACTAAATAATCAAAAACATTCTATACAATGTTGTATAAAATACGAAATTTATCCAAAGAATTCTCTCTCTTCTATACTTAAACTGAAGGAATAGACTGCAAGACTATGGTATCTGTGCTTCTATTTAACAAATAAATTGGTAGTTATTCTACCTGAGAGATGTTTTACTCATATTTACCCATGAACACTTTATAAATTAGGTAGTAATTAAAATTACATTAAACTTATCAAACTAATTAATTCCAAACACTTTGAAACCTTTAAGTCAGTCCCTAAACATTTTTTAAAAAATTGAAAGTAACATAAAATCAAATTTTAAAGTGGAGTAGTCTCTTATCCTGGAATTCAAATGAATATCCTCTTTTTTTTCATTTTTACTTATGGATTTCCCTTAAATACATTTGAATAATGAAGTCTGTGGATGTTTTCATGTGGCATATCAAACA
>SJYV01038305.1:18301-143656 GCA_006410875.1 Neotragus pygmaeus
GGGCAGAGAGGCGAGGCTGAGTTGCCCGAACTCACTGCTCTCCCTGAGAAATGCTGCGTCTCGGATGAAGGACAGCAGCTCTTCCCGGGGCTTGCGGACCGTCAGCCTGCATCCAGCAAGCTGCTGTCACCCAAAGCCGCTGGGCTCTGGGGCCCTTGGACCAGCTGCATGTGGCCAGCGAGGCTGCTGGCCCATCTGGAGAACACTCAGAGCGTCCGGAGGCAGTCCCGGGGGCTGCCGATGCGCCCTGGGCTCCCTGAACCATCCTCACGAGCCCATACTTAGAAAGATGCGGCAGGCCAGTAGCAGCTGGTGTCCTAGCTACGCGAATACACACCAATCCACTGCTCACAGTCCATGCACACCATCAAGGCGGGGACGGTGATCCCCCAGCCGCTGTCAGCAGGGGCGGCAGGGGGAAGAGACCAGAAGGGAGGAGAAGGATGTGCACACCAAGCAACTGGACAGACTGACAGACGAGGGAGCCGGGACAAGGTATTTGGGGGAGGGGCGGCTTGGCCTCCAGAAACATGTGTTGCCCTTGTCCAGACAAACCTTTCTTCCCAGAGGCCCGGTTCGGCCGCGTTCTCCAGGAGCACCTGCGGTTCCCCCGCTTCCCTGGAGCAGGAGGAGGGGAGAGAGGCAGTGAGACACCCACCCCCCCAAAGCCAAAGGATCTGAATCTCACCTCCTGCAGCCCCCACCCTGCCTCTGCATGGAGGTCAGAACCTGCAGCTCTCTGCCATTTCCAGCCCTGGAGGCCCAACGCAAACGTGCATGGAGAGGGCCTATGCCAACCTAAAATATGAGCGTGACCTCTTTTCACACGTGTGCACACATCCCAGGAATTAACGTTCACCTCCTGAGTTACTGACTAGGGACAACCACGCAGCTGGATACATCATTCCCTCCTCTCGCTTTCCACACCTCCCCACAAGCATCTGATTTTACAGGTGTGGAAACCTGTACACACTCAAACGTCGAGTGAGAGAATACATCAACAAAGGAACACAGCTCTTAAAATGCAGGGCAGCCCACAGAGCCCAGAAATGACCCCACCGGGCCCAGCAAATCCAGATGCTGATGGCTGTTTGTATTGCTTGCTATTTGAAGAGTTTCACCTCACCTCTGCACCATCAAAAAAGTCTTGACTAATCAGAGCGTAAATATATGTTAGAGGAAAAAAAAAACAGAAGCTTTAAAAATAGGTATCTATCAGATTTCAAGTTGAGGAAAGACTTCCCAAGCAAATAGTGGTTCTCACAAAGTTCCTACTGCCCCTGTGAAACACTTTTGGGCGTTTACCTAGCCTCGGGTCAGTTCTTTGCTGGTTTATTAGTCATGACTATTTTCTGTAACAAACAGTAGGATGGCTCTCTCAGGATCACAGCAGACCCCAGGGACACCAAAGTGTAGAGTGTGAGGGCACCCAGGCTTGTCTCAGCTACACCAACTTGCTTCTGCTCATCATCGCTAACAGTTGAGACAGATGCTGACGTCTGCAGTGGTGGCAAGTTTAAGGAACATCTTCCATGTCACATTTAAGGGTGGGGGAATTTCCTTACACAGAATATCAAAGCACAGAAATAATTTCCAGCAGTACGGTGTAATCTGATCATCTTAGTAGATTCACCTGACCTCCTGAGTCCACCCTAAGACTTCTGTAGTGAGTCCATCCTTCCTTTGCTTGCCACCCACCTGGCCTATGTCCACTGGGACTTAGCCCAAGGAGCCCCAAGAAGAACGGTCTCTAACTTCCTCAGGGTGAATGAGCCAGTTACTATGAGAACTGAGGTCTGTGTGGCGAAAGTGTCGGGCAGAGGGGTCCCACCATCCATGAAACACAGGCTATCCATGTTGGCCGTTTAGCGAAAGAGGGGTCAAGACAGACTTACCCGAGGTCCAGGAATGCCCTGTTCACCAATCAGGCCTGGAGGACCGGTGGGACCAGGTGGACCCTGAAGAAGTAAGATGCCCACTTAAGTGCTGCGTGGAGGCAACCTGCCACGACCACCACAGGACCCACATAACAGGAGGTTGCTCTGCACGGGAAGGAACAGCTCCCTGGCGCAGGCCACAGCGTGGATAAACCTCAAACACGTGATGCTGAGTGAAGGAAGCCAGATACCAAAGGCCACCTAGTAAACGCTTCCATTCGTATAAAAGGTTCAGAAGATGCCAGTCCATCAAGGCAGAAAGGGAATCAGTGGTTGCCAGGAGCTGGGTGGGAGGTGCGGCATGACTGCATAACGGGCACAGTGTCTCCTTGAGGGACAATAATCATGCTTTGAAACCTGATAGAGATGCTGCTTGGGCAATGCTGGGATTGCTCTCAGTGCCCCTCCAAAAGATTAAATTTTGTGTTCAATTTTGCAAAACTGATTGTCACCTCAATTTAAAAAAATATATACAGTAAGATGCGGCTCGGTGGTGAAGAATCCACCTGCCAATGCAGGAAATGCAAGAGACGTAGGTTTGATCTCTGGGTTGGGAAGATCCCCTGGAGGAGGAAACNTTATAGGGATTCCGGAAGAAAAGAGGAGAAGAGGGTATGAGAAAATTTTTGAAGAGATTACAGCTGAAAATTTCTCCAACATGGAAAAGGACACAGTCAATCAAGACCAAGAGGCACAAAGAGTCATATACAAGATAAACCCAAGGAGAAACGTGCCAAGACACATACTAATCAAACCAACAAAGACTAAACACAAAGAAAGAATATTAAAAGCAGCAAGGAAGAAGCAATAAGTAACATATAAGGGAAAACCCATACACTTAACATCTGATCTTTCAGCAGAAGCTCTGCAGGCCAGAAGGGAATGAAAAGATATATTGAAAGTAATGAAAGAGAAAACTTTACAACCAAGATTACTGTACCCAGTAAGGATCTTATTCAAAATTGATGGAGAAATCAAAAGCTTTTCAGACAAGCAAAAGTTAAGAGAATTTACTACCAACAAGCCAGCTTTACAACAAATGTTAAAGGGACTTGTATAGTTAAGAAATGCAAGAGAAGAAAAAAGACCTACCAAATCACCCCCAAACAATTAAGAAAATGGCAATAGGAACATATGTATCAATAATTACTTTAAATGTAAATGTATTAAATGCTCCAACCAAAAGACACAGACTGGCTGAATGGATACAAAAACAAGACTCATATATGTGATATCTACAAGAAACCCATTTCAGACCTCAAGACACATAAAGACTGAAAGTGAGGGGATGGAAAAAATATATTCCATTTAAATGGNTTAAATGTAAATGTATTAAATGCTCCAACCAAAAGACACAGACTGGCTGAATGGATACAAAAACAAGACTCATATATGTGATATCTACAAGAAACCCATTTCAGACCTCAAGACACATAAAGACTGAAAGTGAGGGGATGGAAAAAATATATTCCATTTAAATGGGAAGCAGAAGAAAGCAGGAGTAGCAATTCTCATATCAGACAAAACAGACTTTAATTAAAGAAGATTAAAAGAGATGAGGAAGGACACTACATAATGATCAAGGGATCAATCCAGGAGGAAGAAATAACAATTGTAAACATCTATGCACCCAATGTAGGAGCACCTCAATACATAAGACAAACACTAACAGACATGAAAGGAGAAATTGACAGTAACAAGATCATAGTTGCAGACTTTAACTCCCCACTCATACCAATGGACAGATCCTCAAAACAGAAAATTAACAAGGAAACACAAGTCTTAAATGATACAGTAGATGAGATGGATCTCATTGATATCTTCAGGACATTCCATCAAAATTCAGACAATATGCCTTCTCAAGTGCACATGGAACATTCTCCAGGATAGACCACATCTTGGGTTACAAANAGGAAACACAAGTCTTAAATGATACAGTAGATGAGATGGATCTCATTGATATCTTCAGGACATTCCATCAAAATTCAGACAATATGCCTTCTCAAGTGCACATGGAACATTCTCCAGGATAGACCACATCTTGGGTTACAAATCATACCTCACTTAAGTTCAGTTCAGTCGCTCAATCGTGTCTGACTCTTTGCAACCCCATGCACTGCTGCGTACCAGGCCTCCATGTCTATTATCAGTTCCCAGTATTTACTCAAACTCACGCCCATTGAGTTGGTGATGCCATCCCACCATCTCTCCCTCTGTCATCCCCTTCTCCTCCTGCCTTCAATCCTACCCAGCATCAAATGAGTCAATTCTTCACATCAGGCAGCCAAAGTATGGGGGTTTCAGCTTCAATATCAGTCCTTCCAATGAATATTCAGGACTGATTTCCCTTAGGATGGGCTAGTTGGATTTAGTTGCAGTCCAAGGGACTCTCAAGAGTCTTCTCCAACACCATGGTTCAAAAGCATCAATTATTTGGTGCTACTGGAAAAACCATTGTCTCGACTATACAGACCTTTGTTGGCAAAGTAATGTCTCTGCTTTTTAATATGCTGTCTAGGTTGATCATAACTTTTCTTCCAAGGAGTGTCTTTAAATTTCATGGCTTCAGTCACTATCTGCAATGATTTTGGAGCCCCCCCCCAAAATAAAGTCTGCCACTGTTTCCACTGTTTCTCNTCTTCCTGACCTAGAGGTCAAGCTCAGGTCTCCTGCATCACAGGCAAATTCTTTACTAATCAGTCTGAATAGGCACTTAGTCCATGACAACCATTTTGGTGGTGGTGAGATTGGAGATTGGGCTGAATGTGTGATGATGCCAGGGCTTTATTGATTTGTTGAACCAAATCCATTATATATATATATATTTTTAGTGGGGGCTGGAGAGGGGAAGAGCCATTCTACCTAACCTGTGTTCTCCCTTTTCGTTCCTAGTCTTTGAAGCCATCAAACCATGCTACCATCCAGAGCATAGTGAGAGCCGTGGGGGTCGTTCCTGGGATTCCCGAGCCTTGCTGTGTGCCAGAAAAGATGTCCTCACTCAGCATCTTGTTCTTTGATGAAAATAAGAATGTGGTACTTAAAGTATATCCAAACATGACAGTAGAGTCTTGTGCTTGCAGATAACCTGGTGAAGAACTCTTCTGGATGCTTAACTCAATCATTAGTTTATTTTTATGGACTTTTTTTTGCACTGCCAATGCATTTCATTTCAAAAGATTTTTCAGTAGTCAAAGGCAAATGAGCAAATAGACTGATGATTTCCACCAAGGAGACCTGGACTGTATTTGTTTCTGAATGTAACTCAAAGCAAGATTAAAGTAAATATGGAAATCTTTTTCTTTAAAAAAAAATAATTACACAAGAAAAACAATCACTCAAACTGTTTTTAGAACTGTTGGAGAACACACTGATTTATTTTTGTAATGGGCTTTGAAAATAGATTGGAAACAAACAATAGCTTATCATTGATCTCTGCTCACAGAAATAGAATAATTTCATATTTTACAGCAGGCTTCTTGCCTTAGATTCCTGAGCAACTTAGCAAGTGCTAAATAATTCAATCAGCTTTGATGTTTATCTTAAATTTGTGGAGACTTACCTGTGTTTTTCTTTATAGATCCTTGTGTGACTAGCTGAGTGGAGGATGTGTGCTGAGTGTCAGTGTGTATGGATGTGACACATTCCCAGGGATGTGTGCCCTCTTTTGGAAGATTGGCTTAACATGATTTTATAATTCAGTCTGCCTGGGATTCTTGTTTTCTTCATTTCATGTTTTGACAAGCATCATTCAGTTATGAGAAGTTTACCAAAATGGATAGAGTGATCCAAGAGGGTATGCAAGAGTTACCACTTTCCTCAGCCATTTATTTGGAAATACTGATGTTTTCATTTCATAGCCCTCACAAGAAAGGCAACCCAGATTGAATTATTCTTCTGTATCTCTCTTCCACAAGTGCTTTTATTTGTTCTTTTACATTGACCTTAAACATGCAATTAATTCTCTTGATATACCTTTGCTTCCTATAAAGTAATCAATAGATACCAAGGCTCAGTGGATGGACTATTGGAGATTTCTTTAAATGACCAATCTAATCACAATCACAAGTCCACATTCTCATTCACCTATTATGTCCATATCCAGACACTTTTTCACGTTGATGGCGGCTTTTGGTTCAGACAGGAAATCTATTCTTTAGTAAAGCTTACTATAAATTATCCAGCAAGAAAGGGAATTGAATCTATACACTTATTTTTCCTCTATTTCCATTTGTCATAAATATCTCCTCTCACACTTTTGCTCTTGAAAAATTGTTTCAAAAATCTTTTCCTTGCTCTGTTTATGTGTGTGACAGAAATGTTTTCAGACCATGGATTGTTGTTGACGTTCTCTTTATGGTTAATTGTTATCTAAGTTCAGGCTGACCTGATTAGAGTCAACTAAGCCACTTCAGAGGCTGTGAAGTTATCAGAAGACACAGAAGGCGTGGAGTTTGATCTGTCTCTGCCCATAGTTATCTGTGGTAGCTCATAATTTAATGTTAAATGGCACCCCACTCCAGTACTCTTGCCTGGAAAATCCCATGGGTGGAGGAGCCTGGTGGGCGCAGTCCATGGGGTCGCTAAGAGTCGGACACGACTGAGCAACTTCCCTTTCACTTTTCACTTTCATGCANTGACACTGTTTCCACTGTTTCCCCATCTATTTCCCATGAAGTGATGGGACCAGATGTCATGATCTTTGTAATCAAAACCACAATAAATATCACCTCACACTGGTCAGGAATCATTGAAAAGTCTAAAAACAATAAATGCTGGAGAGGGTGTGGAGAAAAGGGACCATTCTTGCACTGTTGGTGGGAATGTAAACTAATATAGCCACTATGGAAGACAGTATGGAAATTCCTTAAAAAACTAAGAATAAAACCACCATATGACCCAGCAATCCCACTTCTAGGCAAATACCTTGAGGAAACCAAAATTGAAAAAGACTCATGTATCCCATTGTTCCTTGAAGCACTATTTACAATAGCTAGAACATGTAAGCAACCTAGATGTCCATTGACAGATGAATGGATAGAAAAATTTTGGTACATATATACAATGGAATATTACTCAGTCATAAAAAGGAACACACTTGAGTCCATTCTGATGAGGTAGATAAGCCTAGAACACGATTATACAGCATGAAGTGAGTCAAAAAGAGAAATAAATATATTATATTCTAATGCACTTATATGGAGTCTAGAAAAATGGTAATGAATTTATTTACAAGGCAGCAATGGAAAAAGTAAAAGTGACAAAGAGATTCAAGAGATTAGATCTGATAGACAGAGTGCCTGAAGAACTGGGGACACAGCTTCATGACACTATACAAGAGGAAGTGATCAAGACCATCCCCAAGAATAAGAAATGCAAAAGGGCAAAATGGTTGTCTGAGGAGGCCTTACAAATAGTTGTGAAAAGAAGAGAAGCAAAAGGCAAGGAAAAAAAATAAANAGCTTCATGACACTATACAAGAGGAAGTGATCAAGACCATCCCCAAGAATAAGAAATGCAAAAGGGCAAAATGGTTGTCTGAGGAGGCCTTACAAATAGTTGTGAAAAGAAGAGAAGCAAAAGGCAAGGAAAAAAAATAAAGATATACCCATTTGAATGCAGAGTTCCAAAGAATAGCAAGGAGAGATAAGAAAGCCTTCCTCAGTGATCAATACAAAGAAATAGAGGAAAACAATAGAAGGAAAATGACTAGAGATCTCTTATAGAAAATTAGAGATACCAAGGGAACATTTACTGCAAAGATGGGCACAAAAAATGACAGAAATGGTGTGAAACTAACAGAAGCAGAAGATATTAAGAGGTGGCAAGAATACACAGAAGAACTATACAGAAAAGATCTTCATGACCAAGATAACCACGATGGTGTAATCACTCACCTAGAGCCAGACATCCTGGAATGTGAAGTCAAGTGGGCCTTAGGAAACATCACTAAAAAACAAAGGTAGTGGAGGTAATGGAATCCAGTTGAGCTATTTCAAATCCTGAAAGATGGTGCTGTGAAAGTGCTGCACTCAATATGTCAGCAAATTTGGAAACTCAGCAATGGCCACAGGACTGGAAAAGTTCAGTATTCATACCAATCCCAAAGAAAGGCAATGCCAAAGAATGCTCAAACTACCACACAATTGCACTCATTTCACACACTAGCAAAGTAATGTTCAAAATTCTCCAAGCCAGGCTTCAGCAGTAAATAACTGTGAACTTCCAGATGTTCAAGCTGAATTCAGGAAAGGCAGACGAACATGAGATCAAATTTCCAGCATCCAGAAATCATTGAAAAAACGAGTCCTAGAAAGACATCTTCTTCTGCTTTAATGACTATGCCAAAGCCTTTGACTGTATCGATCACAACTGTGGAAAATTCTTCAAGAGATGGGAATACTAGACCACCTGACCTGCCTCCTGACAAATCTGTATGCAGGTCAAAAAGCAACAGTTAGAACCAGACATGGAACTAAACAATGATTCCAAATCGGGAAAGGAGTATGTCAAGGCTATATATCGTTACCCTGCTTATTTAACTTATGTGCAGAGTGCATCATGTGAAATGCCAGGCTGGATGAAGCACAAGCTGGAACCAAGATTCCTGGGTGAAATGTCAATAACCTCAGATATGCAGATGACACCACCCATATGGCAGAAAATGAGGAACTACTAAAGAGCCTCTTGTTGAAAGTGAAAGAGAGAGTGGAAAAGTTGGCTTAAAACTCAACATTCAGAAAACAAAGATCATGGCATCCGGTCCCATCACTTCATGGTAAAGAGATGGGGAAACGGTGGAAACAGTAACAGACTTTATATTTTGGGGGGCTCCAAAGTCACTGCAGATGGTGACTGCAGTCATGGTATAAAGTTATGACCAACCTAGACAGCATATTAAAAAGCAGAGACATTACTTTGCCAACAAAGGTCCATCTAGTCAAAGCTACCTTTTTACAGTAGTCAAGTACGATTGTATGAGTTTAACTATAAAGAAAGCTGAGCACCAAAGAATTGATGCTTTTGAACTGTGGTGCTGGAGAAGACTCTTGAGAGACCCTTGGATTGCAAGGAGATCCAACCAGTCAATCCTAAAGGAAATCAGTCCTGAATATTCATTGGAAGGACTGATGTTGAAGCTGAAACTCCAATATTTTGGCCACCTAATGTCAAGAACTGACTCATTGGAAAAGACTGTGATGCTGGGAAAGATTGAAGGCGGAGGAGAATAGGACAACAGAGGAAGAGATGGTTGAATGGCATCACCGACTTGCTGGGTATGAGTTTGAGTAAGCTTAGGGAGCTGGTGATGGACAGGGAAACCTTATGTGCTGTGGTCCATGGGGTCACAAAGGGTCTGACACTACTGAGTGACTGAACTGAACTGAGTGGAGAAACAGACATAGAGAATAGACTCAAGAACATGGGGAGAGGGGGGGAGAGGGTGAGATGTATGGAAAGAGTGACTTGGAAACTTGCATTACCATATGAAAAATAGATACCTAACCAGAATTTGCTGTATGGCTCAGGAAACTCAAACAGGGACTCTATATTAACCTAGAGGGGTAAGATGGTGTGGGAGATGGGAGGCAGGTTCAAAATGAATAGAGATTCATTTTGAGGTTTGACAGAAAACAACAGAGTTCTGTTAAACAATTATCCTTCAATAAAAAATTAAAAAGAAAAGAAAAAAAAAAAGAGCTTCAAAAGAATCCACTACCATTAGTACATATAGTGCTTTGGTGCAATAGTCTGCTCAAAAAAATAAACCAAAGTTAACTGAGAAGAACACGAGTCAGGTCAGAAAGTGATGAAATAATAATGCATATGTGTTATAAAAATAAGCAAAGCTGAAATAAATAAAGATAATTTAGAAAAAATATGTATTGATTTGTTAAAGCAACAGTTGGAAACATACAGAGCCCATGGCCGCTTTTTAATGGTTACGTTTATTCCCCTTCTCAGAAACCACCTCCTCATGTGACTGAAGTCATACATTTCTCAAGTGGATAAGAGCTATATTTTAATTCCAATTTTTTTCTGTCCTCAATTTCAGTTTAGGAAAACATACGTGAGGATGGAGATTTAAGTAGTAATTTCTGCAATTAAATTTGAAAAGAACTATATTTATCTGATTCTTCGTGACTGAAATGCATTTACTTCATTCACCCTTTTGCTTAATTTAACATTTTAAAAGCCTATTTCTTTTTGGAACGTGAGCCCTGGAGTAAGGAGTTTTGAGTCATAGATACTTGAGAAATTCTACCTCCTTTTCCGTGGGAGGTTCACACTGAATTTCCCTGTAATGTTTCCTAGGGTATGAAATATTCTGCATGGGTTATTACCACTTCTTCACTGCCCGTTCACCCCTCTGGTGACCATCTAATCTGACTTACACTCCTGCTACTCTGCTGACATTGTTCTTGTTGCTGTCTTTAAAGAGACCATGATGTCAAGTCCAAGTATCATTTTTGTTTGTTTGTTTTTTAACCCTGATGTTTCTCAGATTTTCAGCAGTAGTGTATTTAACCAACGATTCCTCCCATCTAGTCAAGAATTTATACCATATTTGCATATCTTATCTAAAAAATTGAGTTGACTTAAGATACTCTTATAGAACATGATTACCATGAACCTATGTAAAGCTCATCTCTGGCTCTATTTATACTTATTTTCATCTTAGTCTCTGAACCCACCTTTATTCTTATTGCCACAATAATCACCTACTTTAATATATCTGGTATACATTCTTGGATGTATATGTAATTTTGAGAAATATATGTTTGTGTATGCTCTTCAAATATATATAAATTGTATTGTGCAATAGATTCATTCTATACCATTCAGTCTTTTTTCTTTTGACATTTGGTTTTAACATCTGTTCATGATATTAAGTATATTTCTAATTCACCATTTCCAAATGATGCACAATTTTTTTTAAGAATTAATTCATCAGTTTTCACGTATTCATTTTCCCTATAATGGACCCTAGGTGACCTCCAAATCCTTCTAACAACAAACATGAATATCTTCGTCCTACTTCTTGTAAAACCTGCACACAGGTATATCTGGAGTATACATCCAAGAGTGGGATGACTTCGAATAAAGGTAAATGCAGATATTTTCACTCAGAGTGGAGTGAATCCATAAATAAATTTGTGAAGAATATAAACATCCAAAATATTGACTTTTCAAATCTATGAACATGTTGCATCTCTATTACATAACTTTATCTCAATAGTAACTAGTGGATTTTTTAAGAAGTCTAGTAAATAATTAATAGATTATACCTAAATATTAGATAATCTGTATATCAATGTCAAGGCTTTATAATTTAATTTTAATTTCATTTTTGAATTTTTGACTGTTACAGAGAAATTAAGTCAGAGGGAGTTTCCACTTAACCATCTGTCTCTTGGGAGATGGAGAAGTTTCTCTTTCTTTCTTCTAGCCAAAGAAAGGAACACAGTGCATATACTAAACAAAATTCTGTTGAAAAATAAATAAAGATTTTGGAGGAGTATAGGTGTTTATGTAGTCAGGAAGCTCACTCCCGAGTTTTGCTAATGCTCCTTCTTATGGCTTAATCAATAGTTCTTACCAAAAAGTTTCTTTCATGCTAAAACAGTGATAATCTGGCCCAAATGCATAGTGTGAAATGATTTCATGATAAACCATAAGTCTCCACTCTCAATACCAAAGACAAGCATTATTTTCAACACTAAACTCACAAAAGAATACAATACCAGGAGCTGCACAAAAATCAATTGACTGTCAAATTCTTTCAAACTGATTTTGAGATATTAGAGATTGCCCCAAAGCCAGAAAACACAAAAAAGCAACAATTCTTCAAGTTTAATTCTCTCAACAAAGAGAGAATTAAAAAAAAAAAAAAAAAACTGCCATAGTCTATACCTGTGTGAAAGTCCAAGAAAAGAACTTTTGATTCCCTTTTTCAGAACCTGATAACCCCTTCAAAATTTTAACTGTTTGCAATGAACAATTTCACACAATCCAAGACATAGAAAATGCAAACAAGTTGATCATGGGCATTAAAGTGAAACAGTTTCTGTGTGATTATTCAAATCAAATATCTGGCTCTGCTTCTTGGGATGAGGTATCTGCCAACTGTCAAATGTCAAGCTGGATGAGGCTGGAGAAGTGAAGAGGAAGAGCAGACTGGGAAAGAGGGGTCCTTCTGTTTCTATCGTCACATTTCGGCACCATCCATGCACTGTTGTCAAGAAGCATCAGTGTCTTTTGTCCAATACTCAGTCCAAACCTACCATCTGGACAGTTCAACCCACTTCTGCAGGTTAAAGCCCAATATAGTCAATGTGTCTGTTTGTTTTGGTCATTGCTTAAGAAAAAGTTGACTGCTACCCTTATTTCCATAATTCTTCATTTCTACATCAAAATAGAAAGTAATAGTCACTTACTTTCCTTTTAGAGACCATAGGCAAACTATATCTTTTGGCATTTCATTAGATGGAATATTTCTCTAATGAGAGAAGTATTTACCTATTCTTTATTACAGCAAATTCATTTGACTTTGGAGCACGTTAATGTGGTACATTTGCAGGTGGCCTAGTGGTAAAGAATTCACCTGCCAATGCAGGAGATGAAAGTGATTCGATTTCAACCCATGAGTCAGGAGGATCCCCTGGAGGAGAAAATGGCAACCCGCTCCAGTATGCTTGCCTGGAAAATTCCATGGACAGAGGCGACTGGTGGGCTACAATCCATGGGGTCACAAGTAGTCAGGCACAACTGAGCACACACACACACACCAATCACTGTTTTATATACAGTGTTTTCTCTGAAAATTTCTAACTCTCAATTTTTGTCAGGACTTTATTTCAGTAACAAATATGCTGAATGTATGCAAACATGTTTGAATTCAAGCCCATCTTTTAATCTTTTCCAAGACTCAGAGATTTTGTAAAATAAAACTAAAAACAAAGAAAATACACTAAACTTAAATATAAACTTTATGTAAGTGTCTGGCAAAGTTTGTACTCATGATCAAAATTGTGATCAAAGAAATAGCAAATGGGCTCTTCTGTTTAGTAAATGAGATAGTATGATATTGAGTAAGCCAAAATGATTTTTTTCCATTTTAATACAAGCTTCATCAGTAAAAGAAGATAATAAAATCCTCCTCAAAATTTCAGAGTAAAATTTTATCTTTACCAGACACATAGGAAAACCCCTGAAATCCATTATTTCAGATAAAAACTATTTAGTAAGAAAAATGGACTTGCCATTTGAAATGGTTCAGAACTTTTCAAATGCCCCAGGAAACAAAATGGTAAACAATAAATTATTATAAATTTCAGTGGAAACTTCTTGAGCGGTCTATTATTGCCTTGCAATCCTACAAAAATACTTTTAAAACCATTCTATTCTTATCATATAGACAAATGTACCGGAAGGGTTTTAATCAAATTATATTAACTAATACAATAAACTATGGAAAATTCTGAAAGAGATGGGAATACCAGACCACCTGACTTGCCTCTTGAGAAATCTGTATGCAGGTCAGGAAGCAACAGTTAGAACTGGACATGGAACAATAGACTGGTTCCAAATAGAAAAAGGAGTACGTCAAGGCTGTATACTGTCACCCTGCTTATTTTACTTATATGCAGAGCACATCAGGAGAAACACTGGACTGGAAGAAACATAAGCTGGAATCAAGATTGCTGGGACAAATATCAATAACCTCAGATATGAAGATGACATCACCCTTATGGCAGAAAGTGAAGAGGAGCTAAAAAACCTCTTGATGAAAGTGAAAGAGAAGAGCAAAAAAATTGGCTCAAAGTTCAACATTCAGAAAATGAACATCATGGCATCCGGTTCCATCACTTCATGGGAAATAGATGGGGAAACAGTGGAAACAGTGTCAGACTTTATTTTTTGGGGGCTCCAGAATCACTGCAGCCATGAAATTAAAAGACGCTTACTCCTTGGAGGAAAAGTTATGACCAACCTAGATAGCATATTCAAAAGAAGAGACATTACTTTGCTGACTAAGGTCCGTCTAGTCAAGGCTGTGGTTTTTCCGGTGGTCATGTATGGATGCGAGAGTTGGACTGTGNTATTTTATGATAGGAAAGTCAAAGTGTTAGTCGCTCAGTTGTGTCTGACTCTTTGTGACCCTGTGGACTTAGACTGCCAAACTCCTCTGTCTGTGGGATTTTCCAGGCAAGAATACTGGGCTAGATTGGTATTTCTTTCTCCAGGGGTTCTTCCCAACCATTGAACCCCTGGTTCCTGCATTGCAGGCAGAGTCTTTACTGTCTGAACCACCAGGGAAGCCCACATTTTTTTTTTAAATTGATATAGTTGTAGTAATTATTATGCTACTATTTGGAGATTCTGGAGAACTGGGAGCATGTGGAGAATGATATCAGGCAATTTTTGCTTTCAACCATAAAACATAACTTTAAAAGCACAATAAATATTGAATGCTAAAAGAGATTTTAAAAATAATGATAATCAATAACCATGGAAATAGGGAAAGAGTATGTTGGAAAATAGATAAAATCTACTATCTCTAATGATTATGTTCAAAACAAAGAAAAAGAAGAGTCGTAGGAGGGGAAAACAAGGAATTCAAATAAAATCAATAAAATAGAGTTTTTTTCGTTATTATCCTACGAGTGGCACTGAGGCAATTTATTTCTTTACTGTTTCTCAGACATAGTAAAATCCATTGATCTGTTTTTAAGTTCCCTAGTTATTTCCTCTCTCAGCTCCCTTCTGCTACTGAGTTTATCCAATAAGTTTTCAAATTTTAGTTGTTCAGTTTTTCAGTTTTTAATTTGCATTGGTTCTTTCTTTTTAAATTCAAATTTATTTATCTATTTATTTATTTTTATTGTAATATAGTTGCTTTAAAGTGTTATGTTAATTTTTGCTATACAGCATATTGAATCAATTATATGTATACATATATCCACTCTTGTTAAGATTTTGTTTCCATTTAGGTCACCAGAGAACTTTAAATAGAGTTCCCTCTGCTATGTAGTAGGTTCTCATTAGTTATCTATTTTAAAGATGTGTTTAGTTGCTTAGCTATGTCCCACTTTTTGTGACCCCAAGGACTGTAGCCCATCAGGCTCCTCTGTCCATGAGCATTCTCCAGGCAAAAATGCTGAAGTGGGTTTCATGCCCTCCTCCAGAGGATCTTCCAGATCCAGGGATCGAACTCTCTTTTTATTATGTATATATATATATATATACACACACACACATATAGGGTTCCCTGGTGGCCTCAGACTCTAAAGAATCTGCCTGCAATGTGGGAGACCTGGGTTCAATCCCTTGGTTGGGAAGATCTCCTGGAGAAGAGAATGGCTACTCACTCCAGTATTCTGTCCTGGAGAATTCCATGGACTGCATATTCCATGGGGTTGCAAAGAGTGGGACACAACTGAACAACTTTCAGTTCAGTATATTTATGTCAATCCCAATCTCCCAATTCTTCCCACCTCCTTTCCCCCCATAAGTTTGTTTTCTACATATGTGACTATGTTTCTANAGCTCAACTGAAATTCCACCACCTCCACTAGCTTTGTTTGTAGTGATGCTTTCCAAGGCTCACTTGACTTCACATTCCAGGATGTCTGGCTCTAGATGAGTGATCACACCATCATGATTATTTGGGTCGTGAAGATCTTTTTTGTACAGTTCTTCTGTGTATTCTTGCCATCTCTTCTTAATATCTTCTGCTTCTGTTAGGTCCATACCATTTCTGTCCTTTATCGAGACCATCTTTGCATGAAATGTTCCCTTGGTATCTCTAATTTTCTTGAAGAGATCTCTAGTCTTTCCCATTCTGTTCTTTTCCTCTATTTCTTTGCATTGATCACTGAAGAAGGCTTTCTTATCTCTTCTTATACATCAAATCAAGTCACTACTCTTAAGAGAACTCCTTGGACAATATGTCTTCAAAATAATTGCATACTTTACCATCAGCTACAAAGCCTATCATATCTGCTTCTTGTTTAAACCCCTGGTGGCATCTCTCAAGCCCATTTACCTAGTCCAGAATTAATAAGGTTTCATTTGTGTTTCTCAGGTGTGTCAAGTTCTTTCTTAGATCAAGGCAGTTCCATTTACTACTTCACATACCTGGAACTCCTTTTCTTTCACTCTCTCATATCTGGCACTTTTTATCTCTCCAGGTCTTAGAATATAATTTACTTCCCCATAGCTCTGGACATCGGAAGTCTGAAACAGATTTCTCTGGGCTAACATCGTGGGGCCAGGAAGCTTACACTTTTGGAAACTTGAACAAAGTCTACTCACTAGCTTTTTCCAGCTTCTGAATGCTGCCTGCATTGTTGGCTCCTATTCCGTTTTTCCACCTTCAAAGCTAGCAGATAAACACCTCCCAACCTCTATAGAGTTTCCCTGGTAGCTCAGACAGTAAAGAATCTGCCTTCAATGCAGGAGACCTGGGTTTGATCCCTGGGTTGGCACGATCCTCTGGAGGAGGGAATGGAAATCACTCCAGTATTCTTGCCTGAAGAATCCCATGGACAGAGGAGCCTGGTGGGCTACAGTCAATGAGGTCGCAAAGAATCAGACATGACTGAGAGACTAAGCCTCTTTCTAACTTTGACCCTTCTGCTTCCTCTCATAAGGACACTTTTGATTACAGTGGGCCCATCCAGATTATCTGGGATAATCTCTAATCTTGTCCTTAATTTAATCACATCTGCAAAGTCCTTTTCCCAAATAAGGTAACATTTTTATAGGTTCTGGGGGCTAGGAAGTGAACAAACTCTGGGGACCACTGTCCTGCCTACCACATACTTGACCACCAGTCTTATTTTCTGACCTCTCTAATCACCCATAAAACCAACTAGTATACTTTTATTTCAGATATTGAATTTTCTCTGCTAATATTCTGTTTATCTTTTCCTTTAAATCCTTGAACAATTTTTAAGAGATGCTTTAAAATGCTAGTCTGCTAATTTCAATGTCTTGACCACCTTGGGGCAAGGCTGACAGATTATTTCTCTTATCTACGAGTCATACACAACTGTAAATTTATAACATGTTTAGAAACTCTGAGTTATTTTATCTTCCTCTGAAGAGTGTGATATGTGTTTCAGCAGAGAGCAAAATTAGACCAATCATATTGAACTTGAGGAGTGTCACTCTAACACGTTGTTAGGATGAGAGTATATGGGTTTTACCGACATTACTTCTTGCTTGCATATAGGTTTTCTTCTTAAAATTGAACCTTTCTGATATTTCAATAGACAGTCTGAGGTTTTTTTCTCATCTCTAACTTGGTAAGACTGAAATTCCAATCCTTTTTTACCTGGCAGTGGGAAGCAGTTGAAATCTCTACCCTGCTTTTTCTAATTTCCAGTTATCCTTTGTTTTTGGCTTCTCTGATTATTCTTGGGTTGTGCTCAGTTCAGAGGACAATTAAGGAATCTAGAGGGAGTTTATATGTAGATATGGCATCCTTCCTGTTTTGACTCCTTCCCTTCTTAGATCAATCCCTGTTCAAGTCTCTAGCTGTTCTGTCAGTCCCAACTTCCATCTTTTAACACTTTGTAGTACTCTGTTACTGTGATGGCCCCCAGTGAACTATATTCCCCTTTATTCCAGCAATGTATAATCCATTCCTCTTTTTTCTAAACTGGTCCTCTGAATGCTTTGACCAATAGAATGTGGAGTAAGTGTTATTTTACTATCTTCAAGTCCAGGATTTAAGAAAGTTTGCCAAGTTCTGTTTCACTTTGGAGCATATCAGTTACCATATGAGAGAGGTCAACTACTCTAAGGTTGTCTTGCTGTGACATGACCACCCACCCAGATGGAAGGGTGACATGGAGAAGAAACAAGATGCCAGATCAGCAGCTCTAGCTGAGTGCCCTGCTGAGAATGAGCACTAACTTGACAGTCATGTAAATGAGGCAGACCCTTGAGTCCTAGTAAAGTTTTCCCAGGTGATACTACTTGGAGCAAAGATAATCTGGCTCCACAAAGCCTTCCCCAACTTGTAGAATTTATTTTCCCCTAAATATTTTCATTAAAAAAACATTTTTTATATAAAAATAAATACACTCACTCTTTTAAAATATCAAACACTGACATGGTGGTGGTGGTTTGGTCACTCAGTCATGTCTGACTCTTGCAGCCCCGTGGACTGCAGCCCACTAGGCTCCCCTGTCCATGGGACTCCCCAGGCAAGAACACTGGAGTGGGTTGCTATTTCCTCCTCCAGGGGAATCTTCCCAACCCAGGATTCGAACCTGTATCTCCTGCATTGCAGGCACATTGCTTACTGCTGAGCCAACAGGGAAGCCCAACACTGACAAACACACACACACACACACACACACACACACACACACACACACACACATAAATTGAAATTATCCATATGCTGGTCACACATAACTATTTCTCTTCCAAAATTAATTTCTAATGATATCTGGATTGTTGTGTATACTTTCAAATGATTTTACATATATGTATGTTGCTGCTGCTGCTAAGTCGCTTCAGTCGTGTCCAACTCTGTGCGACCCCGTGGACGGTAGCCCACCAGGCTCCCCCATCCCTGGGATTCTCCAGGCAAGAACACTGGAGTGGGTTGTCATTTCCTTCTCCAATGCATGAAAGTGAAANGAGCGCCGAAGATTTGATGCTTTTGAACTGTGGTGTTGGAGAAGACTCTTGAGAGTCCCTTGGACTGCAGGGAGATCCAACCAGTGCATTCTGAAGGAGGTCAGCACTGGGATTTCTTTGGAAGGAATGATGCTAAATCTGAAACTCCAGTACTTTGGCCACCTCATGCGAAGAGTTGACTCATTGGAAAAGACTTTGATGCTAGGAGGGATTGGGGGCAGGAGGAGAAGGGGATGACCAAGGATGAGATGGCTGGATGGCATCATGGACTCTATGGACATGAGTCTGAGTGAACTCCGAGAGATGGTGATGAATAGGGAGGCCTGGCGTGCTGCAGTTCATGGGGTCGCAAAGAGTCGGACACGACTGAGCGACCGAACTGAACTGAACAGGATAAAGACACAGTTTATTCAAAGTTCTGCAGCAATGTTCCTATGATATTTATTAACTTGTAAACAAGTGTTTTAAAACAATTTTAAATTGTTTAAGAAAAGTCTGTAACATGTGCTGCTTATTGGGAGTAAATTTCACCAACTCACTGTCTTTCTAAATCAATGTAAATAATCTAAAACTTACATTTAGATAGATAGTATCTTAGTATAAAGGAATATAGTTTATGTACTTTCAGGTGTTTTCTTAAATTTCAGGGTAAGACCCACTTATTCTTTGAATAAATAGATATAAATAATCAAATAGAGATTAAGATTCAAGCATCAACTTACTTTATACTGCATTGGAAGAATTTTTTTCTAAATCCTTTAGATAAATGCAGAATATCTAAATTAAAAAGTGATCTTTTAAAATCTCCATATTTATGAATATTTTATATTAATTTCTATACATGTTTTCGACCATGTCTTGTTTGAGAACAAGTGGAGAAAAACATGTCTTCTTTATTCTGACAAACATTCTATAGAATAAGCTTTTGAAAAACTGCTGATTTAAATAAATGTTAATTCACTTTTCTTGCATCAGAAATAAACTCATTAACTCAATAAACCAACACTTGCAAAAATCTCACCCTACAACACACACTCACACACAAAGTTAAGAATGGGCTTGTCTGCATACTGAAGTACTTCATTCCAGCCGTCCTAACTCTCTGTGCATGGAAGTAATAATATTACATATCCCTAGGTTTATTTCACTTCCTTTTTTTCTCTTCTCAAGCATTGTCGTAAAAATAAATGAATATTGTTCCACTGTGCATGCTTTTTACACTCCTCATGATGAGAATGGATTCGTGATAACCCATTTATTTTCTTTTCTTCTAACAATCTTTGCAGCAAGAATAAGATGCCTGGATTTTAATGCCTAATATGATCTTTGGAAGACTATAAAGTTTTAATAGACTTTTAACATAAAGTGAGGGAAAGGATAAATAGCAGGCAAATCTGTGGTTGGTTACAGGAAATCCTGATTAACATACTTCTGATTGTGTTGAGACCACCCTGAATATGTTCTGAAAACAATTGGTTCATCTTATGACCAAATAAATCATAATTGAACTTACCAACTTCCAACCAAATAAAAATCTACATGAAGAGGAAGGGGCAGTAGAACATACATTTCTTTATGGAAGAAAGCTTCTAGGACATGTCTCAGTTTATTTGCTCTCTGCACTATATATTCCTGTTAATTTCATGTGATTATCAACACATGTGATTAACAACAGGTTTGGATGACAGAGGTTTTCTTTTGAGACTTGCCCTCTCTGTGAATCGCTGTTGGATGACTACAAATTAACAGAAAATCAGAAATATTAAACATTGCTTCTGAAATCTCAACAGTAAAATACTGCTTAATTTCAGTAGTATCTAAGTATAGAATTTAAAGCCTCCCTGGAAGGAAAAATCCCTTCTTCAAGATCACATTTAGCAATGTTTACTATGTGATTAGAAATTTTCTTTCTATCTCAAAAACTTTTAAAATAAAATTTAAATATTGTAATGCTCATAGCTTTTTAAAATAAGTCAGCCTTTCAAGGCCTGAATGTAATAAAAATGCAAGTGTACTTTATAACCAAAAAAAAAAAAAAAGAGCTTAGGCATTGATAAAGTGCAAAATGCTCAGTCACATATATTTAAAAATTTTCTTTTATTGATTCCTTTTAAAAATATAAAATGAATTTTTATGACTAAAAAGAAAAGAAATGACATCATCTCTTGGAGTGATAAAAAAACTGCAAATGATTCTTCCAAAATTGCATCGCCCTTTAATGGATTGGAGAAGAAAAGAAAACCGTTAAAAAAAAAAAAATTAGTTGGTACTGCTACAATATACACAACCCCCTGAGCTTTGCCTTTTAAATCAGCACTCTGCTGTTAAATAATAAAAGAAAAGTCCCATTATTTTCCCAGCTTCCCTTTGCTTGAAGTGATTGATGTAGAATTTTACTGCCATCCAATGGTAGTTGCCTAATATAGCTCAAGTAAATGTCTAAAGCTTTTTGATCAAATTGCAGTCTGGGGAATTTAACTTATGTACTACACTTGGAACTTACATCAATATATCTCTGTTTGTTACACAGTGAGAAAGAAATATGACTACAGTTTCAATTTATTGTGCATTCTCCAAATTCAATTTAACAGTGAATTACTAATATTGCTGAACATAATTACCTAAATGAATAAATCAACCTAGGCTACTCACGAGAGAGAACATTAGAGCATAATATTAATTTTTACATGCACCTCATCATATTAGTTTAAAAGGTTTCTTTTTGCATTTAACAATCTTTTCCTACCAGGCAAAATGGCCTTTATTAAAAGACTATTCTCAGCTTTACTTCTGTTATTTGGAAGTCATTTGAATCTTTTTAGCTGCTACTGTACATCATATAATTTCTGATTAACATTAAATTGCATACTGTTTTAATTATAATCTCCATTCCTAAATGATTGAGTATTTAGATAATTTCTCAAAAAGGCAAAATAAAAATTATGTCTTGATTGATATGAATGAGTTTGTGTTTTAAATATTCAAGCTTAGTTGTTTAAAATTCCCAATTTGAGGTAGAAGAGTTGGTGGGTAATAAACCAATTTTCTTTTTAACATTAATTAAAACATACTTCGTTTGATATCATAGGTAACTTTTTATTACAAATTGATATTATAATAAAATTTGAATAATATCTTATAATTTATTTGTATATGAATGATTCTTTGCTAAAATATAAAAAGTTTAATTCAGTGATTACTTTAAATATAAGGCAAATTCAGATAAATATCTAGCTCATTAGTTAAAAAGTCTTGCCAATATTTTTATTCAACTGAGTGTTTTAAAGTTTCTGTGCTTGTGCATGTGTGTGTGCGCGAGTGTTTGCATAAAAACAGCCCCAGGCTTTAAATATGTTTTGGTACTCTTGAACATCTGAGACCAATAATTCAATGGAACTGAAACACAATAACTTATTTATTTTAAGTGATTTTGCATTAGAGCACTTAATGCCAACTTTTCTTTCTGTTAAAACCTCATAAGGTTATTGTTTCTCTAAACGATTTCCAAGTTAAATCCAAAACATTTTTAGAAAAATCCAGGCAGACTTCATGCTGAGAAAGATATTTTTAAGGAGCTTAAGACAATTTGAGGAATCTTGGATGCAATGAGATAAACTGAAGGGCATTTTCTGGTATTAGATGAAATTTGAAGATTCGGTGTTTCCACAATAGAGGAAGTGTGCCTCTCTATGCGCTGGGTACCATAACATTATAATATCTGATTTGTAGAGATATTGCAAAGTTACAAATCTAAAAAAAAAATTGTGACTTTGACAGATACAGACAATGAAGAAATATTAGGATAGTAGATAATAATTATAACATCATTTAAATCCTCCTTTCCAATATAAAGTTTTTGGTCTGGCAGCTAGAGATCTCAGTTTTAATTTTGTCCATAAATGGAATCTAAAGTTCACTCTACCTCAGCCACATTATTTACAAGATTAGAAATTAAACCTTAAAGATAGTATTATCAACATAAAAATCAGTGTATTCAGGCATTTTAAGAAGTTTGAATAAATTTACAATATTTCTCATCAAAAGTTCCATTCTACCTATATTATATNTTACATGCACCTCATCATATTAGTTTAAAAGGTTTCTTTTTGCATTTAACAATCTTTTCCTACCAGGCAAAATGGCCTTTATTAAAAGACTATTCTCAGCTTTACTTCTGTTATTTGGAAGTCATTTGAATCTTTTTAGCTGCTACTGTACATCATATAATTTCTGATTAACATTAAATTGCATACTGTTTTAATTATAATCTCCATTCCTAAATGATTGAGTATTTAGATAATTTCTCAAAAAGGCAAAATAAAAATTATGTCTTGATTGATATGAATGAGTTTGTGTTTTAAATATTCAAGCTTAGTTGTTTAAAATTCCCAATTTGAGGTAGAAGAGTTGGTGGGTAATAAACCAATTTTCTTTTTAACATTAATTAAAACATACTTCGTTTGATATCATAGGTAACTTTTTATTACAAATTGATATTATAATAAAATTTGAATAATATCTTATAATTTATTTGTATATGAATGATTCTTTGCTAAAATATAAAAAGTTTAATTCAGTGATTACTTTAAATATAAGGCAAATTCAGATAAATATCTAGCTCATTAGTTTAAAAGTCTTGCCAATATTTTTATTCAACTGAGTGTTTTAAAGTTTCTGTGCTTGTGCATGTGTGTGTGCGCGAGTGTTTGCATAAAAACAGCCCCAGGCTTTAAATATGTTTTGGTACTCTTGAACATCTGAGACCAATAATTCAATGGAACTGAAACACAATAACTTATTTATTTTAAGTGATTTTGCATTAGAGCACTTAATGCCAACTTTTCTTTCTGTTAAAACCTCATAAGGTTATTGTTTCTCTAAACGATTTCCAAGTTAAATCCAAAACATTTTTAGAAAAATCCAGGCAGACTTCATGCTGAGAAAGATATTTTTAAGGAGCTTAAGACAATTTGAGGAATCTTGGATGCAATGAGATAAACTGAAGGGCATTTTCTGGTATTAGATGAAATTTGAAGATTCGGTGTTTCCACAATAGAGGAAGTGTGCCTCTCTATGCGCTGGGTACCATAACATTATAATATCTGATTTGTAGAGATATTGCAAAGTTACAAATCTAAAAAAAAAATTGTGACTTTGACAGATACAGACAATGAAGAAATATTAGGATAGTAGATAATAATTATAACATCATTTAAATCCTCCTTTCCAATATAAAGTTTTTGGTCTGGCAGCTAGAGATCTCAGTTTTAATTTTGTCCATAAATGGAATCTAAAGTTCACTCTACCTCAGCCACATTATTTACAAGATTAGAAATTAAACCTTAAAGATAGGATTATCAACATAAAAATCAGTGTATTCAGGCATTTTAAGAAGTTTGAATAAATTTACAATATTTCTCATCAAAAGTTCCATTCTACCTATATTATATATATATATGTATGTATGTATACTTGCATACAAATACATTTCTAGACTATAAAACATTACCTTCAGAAATTTTTATATTTGGCCTCATCCCCATTACTAAATTATAAAAGTTGTGACTGTTTTAAATTCGGGAATTACAGATTCATTTAGTTCATATTACTCTACAGATTATAACTGAAGGGTCTCTTCCTTTGCTACCAAATGATCACCCTGTTTAATAAGCATGTTAGCTGTTTTTTCTCCACCTGCCTGCATGTTTAAGCAATTAAACCAAAGCATAAACAACATCTGCAGTTTTACTACTTAAAACTCATTTGTGAATAGGAACATTTCCACTGATATGATTTCTATATTTCTGCCTATCATTTTGTCATCTAATGCAATAAATAAGTGAGAAATTAATTTCTTTATTATATACAAAACACAAAGTTTTGAAATGTTTCAGTTACTCAAAACAGCTTGTTCTATAGTTATTTGAATTTCTTTTTCATTAACAAGAGTACAAAGGACTATTTGAATACTTTTTGCCATGCATTCATTCACTGTAACTTGGAGAAATATCTGCTTTGTGTTTAACCTAGGGTAATAAGGGATACAACTCACATTCATGTATTTTGTTTGATGTGATAAAAGCACTGATATGAGAATTGGTATAGGAAAATTAATGAATTTGTGATCTCTTTAGCTATCAGAGATGTTCAACACTGTATTAGTTCTTAACTCTAGGAAATATATTTTTAATATGAGATTAATAGTATGTAAATGTATGACATACTATTAATTTCATATTATAATACACGTTCGTATACTAAATTGTTATGCCCATAAGTATTAAGCCTATTTATGGTGTCTTTTTCAGAGGTAGAGAGTGAAGTAGGAAAAAATAATGTACATAGGCCAAGAGACAAGAATGGGTAAATTCTTAAGCTATATATCCTTGCTGATATAAGTATTCTAAGATGTATTTAGCTGTCCCTTTATCTAATACACATCTTGCTGCCAAACCTTTGCTCTCATAGTTGCATTACATTTTTAAAAATAATTTGGACCAAAGCCTGTTTACATTAAATCTGTGATTAGTTACAATATACTGTTTGCTTCCCTTCTTGAAAAGAAAAATCTTACACCATGGGTAACACAATTCCTATGCCATGACAGAAGTTCCCACAGCTTTCCAATTTCATCAGAAATGGAGAAGCCCATTATGATTCTGCAAGGCAGCACTGCTGAAGGCTTCTGCCAGCCATCTAATAAAATGATAGCTATTTTGAGTTAAGCATTCTAATATAAGATCCTATCAAACCAAAGAATTTCAGAAGTACAGAGCTTGGTCTTTCTACCTCCAAAGACAGCATCAAAATCTGATCAAGATAAAAGCAAAAACTTCTGATGAATATACACTACATGATTAAAACCCTAAGTCCCTATGGTTTAAACCTTGAAGACATTTTAATTATCTATTTAACATCTTGCTATTTCTGGAATTCTGACTGAGAATGTTTCTAACATAGTATTTCATGGAATGTCCTTTTCTCATACTGAGCCGCTTTTATACTCCAGATGTAAACACAAAAGCTTGCCTTTCATCTTTTTAAACTCCGTCACATAAAAGGCAAAAACCCTAAAGACTACTTTTTCATTGAGTCTCCTATATATACCATAGATTATAAAATTAATAACCTCTTTTAAAATAGAAATCTCATTATTTTATTTAATGTTTATGCACTTCTCAAGAGTATATTTAAGTTCACCGATTGTCATGATTTAATTTTATTTCTTCGAGAGGGAAAAGAAAGATATTTTAGATGTGATATATGTACTGAGATGTTTGCTTCCTTCACAGGAATTAATTTATTACTCAAAATTGTCACTAGTTTTTAATCTTAACAAAGTAAAATGATTATAATGAAAAACTCCCTAAATTTGAAAGTAGTATTTGCTAAATAAATTTTCACTCAGAACAGTTTGTCTGAGCTAAACTAAGCTCCATAAAAACCTCATGAAAATTAGAAGTATCATGTTACTGAATTTATCAGTATCACATATTCAGATACTCAAAAGTAACACTGATTTTTTAACAAGAGAAAAACATACATAAGTTTTTAATATATGCTAGTTTATGATTTTTCTTCATATTTTTGTCATTTAAAATTTTATTATCAGAAGGTTTAGCTGTACATCTCTATTTCTCTGAATATGTCTGAAGGTTTAACTGTATTCTTCTGTAATTTTATGTTCATTTTACCTTTGAAAAGATAAATGGCATACCATGATACATTTTGTATTGGCACACATATCCCAGAACGCCACAGTCATGAAACTAACTTTTTGAATTTGGTTTAAAAAGTGGGTAATGTGAAACAATAGTTGTTTCTAAAATGTGCCTAATTTATAGTGAGATTTGGACACACACAAAAAATTCTCATTTGGGTTTATCAACCTTATGGCCCTGATGGCTACTCATCGGAGACAGATTTCATCTTAGAAGGGGGTATTTGCTAACTAGGATTGAAAGCATCACGGTGGTGGCATGTTCCCAGATTACCACTTGAGATCCATTGCTGGCTGATCAACAGAGCAGCTTTGATTGCAATTTCACAAAGCCAGGTTCCTGCTGTCCTGGCTACAAGGTTTGTTTTCTTTTGTTGGTAGCAAGAGGGGAGGTGATGCTTGATTTTCTACTACCTGTAAACCTGAAAGCTTAATTTTGGCCTAAGGAAAGAAGACAGTTCCTTAAAACTGAAGTGTTTTCCTTAGTTGTATAAAGTGGACAATAAGAAATAGCCCTTTCTTGTTTTCTCGTTCATATTCCATCTGTCAACGTTTGATTTGAACCTTTTTTGTAAGTTCAGAATGGCCTTGGAACCAGAGATCCAGACAACTGAGGTCCAAGGCCCAGAAATGGAGACACAGCATTCGCACAAAAAAGCAATAGTGAAACGGAAAATGCAGAGGCACCAAGGCACTCACCAAATCGGTTCTAAGCTCCTCTACCTCACAATCAAGATCTTTTTTGCAGCTGGCCATTGTTTTGTTTTCTTTTCAGGTCACAAGTTTCTGTCCCATTTCATCTGTGATCTTCTCCATCTTGTCCTTATATAACTTCACTTACTCTGCCATGAAAAAAAGCATGTAGAGGAGTATAAAATATCCAGTAGGTTAACTGTAAAGTAATATAGAAATAATGGAAGATAGGATAAAAAGTAAAGTATTCCATTACTGAGAGATCTGAATGACAGCATATGCCTAAATTAGACTTTAAAGAACCACTAAAAGTTGCTTGAGTATGATGTTTGCATTTCCCACTTTGGTGTGGCTTGTTTTCAAAATGGATCATATATATTTGATATCAGAGATTATAATTTTTAATATATTTTGCATCAACATCTTGATTTTCCTATTCCAAATGTGCAGTGCCTGTCCAACAAACTCTTCTGGAACAGAATGATGACTGAATAAGACCAACTGTAATATTTAGTAAACTAACAGTATGCATTGTGACACATCACTCTCACAAATCTTAATTGTTAATATTAAAATGTAAATGAATGGTATTTATTCAAATAATTCATTCTAAAAATCAACCACATTCATCTCATACAAAATAATTAGTTCAGTGATAAAATTATTGAGAGTAGAATATTTTTTGCTACTAAAAGTTGCTCAGTTGTGTCCAACTCTTGCGACCCCGTGGACTATAGTCTACTAGGCTCCTACATCCATGGGATTCTCCAGGCAAGAATACTGGAATGAGTTGCCATTTCCTTATCCAGGAAAACTTCCCAACCCAGGGATCGAACCCGGGTCTCCTGCATTGCAGGCAGACGCTTTAACCTCTGACCCACCAGGGAAGCCCCAAATATAAATCATAGAAGATATAAATAGATTCTGTCCAAATTTGTCTAAGGGACTTGGCAGCAAAAGCATTACTTACCCAACAGTGTAAGATTATCTCAAGTGAAAAAGTGAAAGTGAAGTCACTCAGTCGTGTCCGACTTTGCGACCCCATGGAATGTAGCCTATCAGGCTCCTCCCTCCATGGGATTCTCCAGGCAAGAGTACTGGAGTGGGTTGCCATTTCCTTCTCCACCATGGCTAACTAAACCCTGGAGAAATCATATGTAAGCATTTATATACATACAAGATGGTCTACTAGCAATTATTCAATATTTCAACTTGATCACCTCCATGCACAGGCCAGGTTTCTCTGGGCTGCTGCTGAGATGGTCTTTATGTCTAAATCAGTTCATTCTTTTGGACAGCAGTTCCTATAGTCATTTATGAGTCACTCCCTGGAGTGGGAATCTGGAACATCTGCCATAAGTGTGTCTCAGTTCAGTTCAGTTCAGTTGCTCAGTCGTGTCCGATTCTTTGTGACCCCATGAATCACAGAACACAGGCCTCCCTGTCCATCACCAACTGCCGGAGTCCACCCAAACCCATGTCCATTGAATCGGTGATGCCATCCAACCATCTTATCCTCTGTTTTCCCCTTCTTCTCCTGCCCTCAATCTTTCCTAGCATCAGGGTCTTTTCCAATGAGCCAGCTCTTCACATCAGGTGGCCAAAGTATTGGAGTTTCAGCTTTAGCATCAGTCCTTCCAAAGAACACCTAGGACTGATCTCCTTTACAATGGACTGGTTGGATCTCCTTGCAGTCTAAGGGACTCTCAAGAATCTTCTCCAGCACCACCACAGTAGAAAAGCATCGATTCTTCTGTGCTCAGCTTTCTTTATAGTCCAACTCTCACATCCATACATCACTACTGGAAAAACCATAGCCTTGACTAGACAACCATTGGGAAAGTAATGTCTCTGCTTTCTAATATGCAGTCTAGGTTGGTCATAACCTTCCTTCTAAGGAGTAAGCATCTTTTAATTTCATGTCTGCAATCACCATCTGCAGTGATTTTGGAGCCCAGAAAAATAAAGTCAGCCACTGTTTCCCCATCTATTTGCCATGAAATGATGGGATTGGATGCCATGATCTTAGTTTTCTGAATGCTGAGTTTTAAGCCAACTGTTTCACTCTTCTCTTTCACTTTCATCAAGAGGCTCTTTAGTTCTTCTTCACTTTCTGCCATAAGGGTAGTGTCATCTGCATATCTGAGATTATTGATATTTTTCCTTGCAATCTTGATTCCAGCTTGTCCTTCCTCCTACCCAGCATTTCTCATGATGTAATCTGCATATAAGTTAAATAAATGGGGTGAAAATAAGTGTGTCTAGAATCATCAAAATGTTTAAGTGCCAATATATCTGTAATGGACAGTGTGTCCAGGCTGTAAAAACTTTCTATTGAAGATGGCCTACACAGTCTGCAGTAGGGACATTTAAGGAATGTTTCCTTAAATTTTCAACCTGGTATGGTTTTATATGATCATGCTGTTCCTATAAAAATACACATGCTCAGTTGAACATGGTGAATATCACTACTTCATATAAGAAGGGTCACTGAAATACACTTCTACTCAATGAATCACGATTTTGCCAAGGCCATCAGAATGCTTGTTTATCAGGTGACAACAGTAATAGCAACAATTTATTGAGCACTTACCAGAAAATACTTGGGAAAAAAATAAGTCCACTTGCAGAAAAGTTTTCATCAGATTGTAGATTTTAGCAAAACTAGTAAAATTTTAAAGATAGAAAATCAGCCAAGCATTCATCAAATTTGTAGTGAGTGTTCATGGCAGAAAATCAGTAATTTTCTGACATGATTATTATATTAACAGAGTTTGTCACATATCAGCAGCATCACATTAGAAAGATCAGGATGAAATTACTTTTGTTAGAGAGCCATTCCCAAGAAAGCTCCAGGTTTGGTTCAGCTTGGGTCTAGAACTAGACAGAAAGTTTCTGTTTTCTGTTGTTGTCATTATTGTTTACTCACTTTGTTTCTGTTTACCTTTTTTCTTTCCCTGATATAGAATATGATGTGAACCCTTCTTCTGTAAGGGGGGCAGGGCAGAGATTATTTCTTCACAGACTTGATACTGGACCTTAATTCACTTAAATTTAACATTAAGCTTATGATGTTCACAGGGTTCTATTTACTCACTGAATTTAAAACTACACTAGAGGTGAAGTTTAATTTGAATGAGTAATACATTAACTCTTGGTAAATAATTTAGTCATCCCCCTTGAGAATGATCTAAAATGCCAGCACCCACTTGTACTATATGTATGGTCAATATTATTTTCTGTTTGAGACTCATGATGAGATTATAGGAAAATTAGAAACTAATTAAGCATATAGGACCAAACTTTTCACTCCCTAGTCCATTATATGCAGCCTATTACTCCTCCAGGAGCTTCTTAAACTTCACTTTAACAAGCTGGAAACACATTATGAAGATGAATGTATCAAGGTTCTAATACATATTTGCATATGATTAACAAAGCNTAGAAACTAATTAAGCATATAGGACCAAACTTTTCACTCCCTAGTCCATTATATGCAGCCTATTACTCCTCCAGGAGCTTCTTAAACTTCACTTTAACAAGCTGGAAACACATTATGAAGATGAATGTATCAAGGTTCTAATAAATATTTGCATATGATTAACAAAGCCAGAATAAAACACTCACAGAACTATACTTGGTAGCATGTGGTCCTTTTCCTTCTGAATATCTCTTCCACGGGTATTTATTGTTAATGATTATTATTAACAATATATTGATAAGTAAAAATATAAAAAATATATTGATAATATAGCTTTGTACATTAAACTATCTTTAATATTATTGAAAAATTAGTTTAAGAAACTGAATGAAAATAGAAAACTGTTTATATTATGTCAATTTTACATATTTAAAAGACATACTTTATTTTATTTCTTTCAAAAACATTCAATAATGAATTGGCTAACACACTAAGACCTCCTTTTGAGCTTGGGCCAATGAGTGGATCAAATTCATGTGTGATTGGCATTTATTTGTTCATTAATAATTAAAGTGCTAGCATTTTTTGAGAATTAGTAAGTTAAGGTCTAGTAGAACCAGGACTGCATTGATTACAAAATGAAAATTAATTTTTGTCTTGTTCACGTTTACATTTTTCCTTTTCATCCCATGTGGTAGAGGATGACAAACGTAGTACAGGACTCTGAGCTGGGATATTAATATTGGAGTAAGGAACACGGAGCAAATGGGCTAAACCAGGCTGTTACCAAGTCCTGGAATTTCCACTGCCTTCTGGGGTGCCTCCGATGCACCCCTCTTCTCCATCCTCACAGTCTCTACAAGAATTCCAGAAGTATTAAAATAATCATTTCTCACTGGTCTGTCTCCATGTCCTTTCCATCACCATCTCTTTTCCACATTAACAACAAAGGTTATTTCTAAAACCAGATAAAATCAAATTTAATTTCCCTTTCTAAAAACCACACACTGATTGAGTAAATGCCCAGTTTCAAAGTACCTATCTCCATTTTCACTTTTCAGCTTTCACCACCAGTATCGCTCTCTACCATGTGTGGCTTGGTTCACATATCCTCTGATCTATTTTCTCTTCTTATACCTTTCTTCCTCTTTTCCAGTGCTCCCTATATTCCATAGTCCTGAACATTCTCTTTCCAGTGTTTAGGACATGACTAAACCTCTTTCCCTCTCCACATTATTAAATTTTAATGTCTTTAAAATGTAGAAATGATTCTTTGTTTTTGAAGATTTTTTAACATTAGGTAAAATTAATCTTTTATTTCTCTGTACCTTTATTTCTCTCTCCCTCCTTCTCTCCCTTCCCCCTTGTCTCTCCCTCTCAGGAGTTAATAGATAGGTTGTATTGTGCTTGTCTTTCTATAATACTTAAGCAAGTCATATTGTATGTTAATGAAAGGATGAAACAATATATTCTTAAAGGTCATTTGCCTGTTTAAAGAGTGAGGTAAAGTGTTGGTTCCTCAGTTGTATCCACTCCTTAAGGGCTTTGCAACCCTAAGGACTATATCCACTCCTTGCAACCCCACAGACTGTAGCCCACCAGTCTCCTCTGTCCATGGAATTCTCCAGACAAGAATACTGGAGTGGGTTGCCATTTCCTTTTCTAGGGGATCTTCCTTATCCAGGGATACAACCTCGGTCTCCCTCACTTCAGGCAGATTATTTACTGTCTGAGCCACCTGAGAAGCCCATAAAGAGTGAAGGACTGCCCAAGCAAATAATAAACAAAGGGAAGAGAGTCACAAAGGCAGAGGCACACAGCATCAGTGACAAGAAGATCTGTCTTTGTTGTCATTCACCCAGAAAACTAAAGTTCTCATATGAAGACAGGGTTTATTCTAGTGGCTCAAATGGTAAAGCGTCTNAAATAATAAACAAAGGGAAGAGAGTCACAAAGGCAGAGGCACACAGCATCAGTGACAAGAAGATCTGTCTTTGTTGTCATTCACCCAGAAAACTAAAGTTCTCATATGAAGACAGGGTTTATTCTAGTGGCTCAAATGGTAAAGCGTCTGTCTGCAGTGCAGGAGACCCGGGTTCGATCCCTGAGTTGGGAAGATCCCCTGGAGAAGGAAATGGCAGCCCACTCCAGTATTCTTGCCTGGAAAATCCCATGGACTGTGGAACCTTGTAGGTTACCGTCCTTGGGTTGCAAAGAGTCAGACACGACTGAGAGACTTCACTTTCACTTTCATTGTGAGAGTAGTTCAACCACAATAAAGTGTTGGGTAAACTTATTCCAAGGCATTCAGGGGTTCAAGTTATATGCAAATATTACATTTCCAAATGAGTAAAGCTAAAATTTTAAGTATTCCAATTATGAGAATAGTATCTTTTATATAAAATAAAGCAATGCAATTAAAATACTTACTTATGTTTTCATCATGGCTGCTACCAAGGTCATCATCACTGTTCTTGTTAATGTTAGTTACTTTGGATTCCACTGTATAGGCTTAATCTAATGCTTGCTTGAGTTAAAGAATGTGTCAGTTGGGCTATGGCCTCAATAATGCTGCATGATCACCCATTCCAGAACATGGTAGCATTTTTTAGAAAGCATGTACAGTCAACACTTAAACAACATAGGTTTGAACTATGAGGGTCCACTTATACCCAGATTTTTTTTTCAGTAAATACATACAGCATATCCGAGGTTGGCTGAATCTGTGTACGGAGGTTGGACTATGGGACTTGAGCACCCATGGATTTTAGTATCTTCAGTAGGTTCCAGAACCAATTCCCCACAAATACCCAGGGAGGCTATTTCTTGCCTTTGCCTCCACAGATTGGCTGCAGTTTGACTAATCTAAACTGGATTTGGCTTTATCTCAGTTTTCTGCATTATGTCCTCTTTAAACCAACAGCTAACTAAGTTATTTTCTTCTCATGAAGAAAGACAGGAAGGTAAGAGGGCAAGCTACACTTCCCAGCACATTTCCCTGCTTGTGTTCCATTTGCTAATATCTCACTGATACCTGGCCAGAGTCTAGGAGATGGGAAATATAATTTGTCATGAAAAGGGTGAATATTTGCTAAACAATAAAATTACTGCTAATTTCATCTGACTCAAAAAAGGCAGTGAATACTCAGATTACATGGGAGTATAATATACACGTTGCATATATTCCCTCTCCTCCAAAAATCTATAACCTGTGAGCCTCTTCCTTGCTTCTGATTTTAGAGGTGGTCATTCCTCCCAACCTCTCCTAACTTCCTTTAGGGTCAAAGTGAATTGTGCCTTGACTGTAAAGGTTTATTGGTCTTGTATCTTTCAGTAAAGAATCCACCTACAATGCAGGAGATGCAGGTTCAACCCCTATTCGAATTTCAGAGGTGATCTGGCAAGCTAAGTCTATCAGGTCACAAAATCAGATCAAGACTTGGCGACTAAACAACAATCTTGCAATTTGTAATTTTAAAGGTTGCTATGCATGTTACTAGTATGTGTGGCATTATTTTTATGAGAAAACATGTACTATAGTTACATATGCCTGTGTGCTAAGTCGCTTCAGTCCTGTCTGACTCTTTGCGACCCTATGGGCTGTAGCCCACCAGGCTCCTCTGTCCATGGGGATTCTCCAGGCAAGAATACTGGAGTGGGTTTCCATGCCCTTCTCCAGATGATCTTCCTGACCCAGGTATTAAATCTAGGTCTCCTGCATTGCCGTGGTCCAGCCTTGGTGGATCCAGGGTAATTCAAAGCAGGGATGAAGTCGGCGTCTAGAGGAAAATTGTTAATTAAAGATATGGAGAGAGATTAGAAAAGAATAGGGTAGTAGGAAAATTAGTGGAGAAAAGAGGCTGAATAACTTGGCTTATGCAGAGAATCAATAAAACCCTGAGACAAGAGGTCTGCACCACCTATGTAGGCCACAGGCATCTTCCTGGTCTCCCGAAGGAGTGGAGACACAAAGTGCCCCCCACTCCCCCGATTCAGATCTTAGAAGCCCAGGCAAAATTAGCAGGCTTGGCGAGCCTCCGTGCTCCAGATGGGAATTCAGCCAGAAAAGAAGAGAACGAGAAAAGACCATATGGGGGAAATCAGTCTTTCCAAGAACTGGTCCGTTTCTTTATTTTCCAGGTCCGCTTTCATACTTTTTGTTATACATAGAGATAAATGGAAGATACAAAGTCACGCAGGATTGGCAGTCTTGACCCTTATTGAAGCCACATTTTCTTTCTGCATTCCTTTTGATATACAAATTCTCAGGTGATTTACATCATCTTCTGGCCAAGAGGCCTGCTAACATTTTATGACCCTTTCTGATGATGATTAGTCAACCAAAAAACTTATTTTCTCCAAAGGTTATTTTTCTTAAGTCAGGCACCACCCTCTGAAGGCACCAGATAAAGTTGCTTTCCTACAGGGCAAAGGTGCAGTGGGCTATAATCAGAAAAGAATTACTTAGCCTAAGGTCTAACGTGATTAATATCAAGATTAATACTTATTTCTCCTATATGCTAGTTATATCAGTTAGTGTGTATAAAGGGCAAAGGATATGAAGGCTTAGCAGCAAATATTGGCTCAACAATGAAACCCTACACCGGTATAATTTCTAACTAGCTAATACTATACTAATACTTTTCTAACTTCTCAAAATAATCTGTATTTAGAAAGTTTATAGCATCTCATGCCTCTCACGGTTGGGAGGCTGTGAACAATCACGTGGCCGGACAAACCTGTCAGGCAGGCTAGAGAGCCATCAGAGGAGCTTCTGGACTGAAACATTCTTGTTACACCCAGGAGGCTTATTAGTTGGAGCTCTAAGTTAACTCTTTCCAGAGAAAGGTGGTGGGGGACAGCCCCCTATAATGTCAGAAATACAGGTGAAAGGCATAATGCAATAAGGTAGGCAGACTCTGGTTTTTGGGGCAGATGCATGTGCAGATCCAGTGAGGCTCCCTTAAGGCCTGACTCACCTTTGCCTATAGGGCCCCTTAACCTCATGACCTTTGCCACGGGTGGGACCCCTCATGCTGGCTCCTGGCACGGGTGGGACCCCTCATGCTGGCTCCTGGCACTGCATCTCCTGCACTGCAGGCAGACTCGTTTCCCGCTGAGCCACCAGGGAAGCCCCTATATATACATATATACACATATAGTATATATAATACTAGGTAACAAATTAGCAATTGATCAATGGCTAATTTGTTACCTAGTATTATAATTTAAGTAAACCATGAAAAATTAGAGAAGTTATCAACATAAGTAGTAAATATTTCTGGTCAACTGCAAGGTAATTTGATCTGTTAACAAGATATTTTTCTTATTGAAATAATTATATTAAGACTTATTTATGAGGAATTTTATTCTCAATGACCAAGAACAGTTGTCAAAAAGATAAGAATATAATACTACACTAATTCCATATGGTAGGTTTTGACATTAATTTGTCTTCTAATTCTAAAATGCCTTCCTATTTTAATAAAGATATGCATGGCAACCTAATCTGTTTTCTACCTTTTTTAGGACTTGTTTTAATAATGGCCCAGAAAATTAAATTTATGTATTTAATAGTATTACTGTAGTCTCATTTTTATAAGTAGGCTTAATGTCATTTAAATGATGATACATAATATGAAGACACAAGAATAGTCTTGAGCCTTTACTGATTTTGCTTAGATGTTATGTATAGTTTCTTGTAACTAAAGAGCCTGGAATTAATCAACACATCATAGATTTAGATAATTAAATATCCCAAATGAGAAGAATATATTTCCCAGATCCGAGATCAAATAAGTTACCATGGAAAATTATTAACAAAGGCCTCATTTAAGAGGATTTCAGACACTAAACTATGCTTAGTAGGATTAGTAGCATAATGCAGTATAAGGGCACTGAATAAGACTTTATTATTAATGTTTTGTTGTGGATGCAGGTAGGCTTTTGATTCTTGCAGCAAGAACTGTGCCCCACTCAAATGTGAGTGAATTGCAGGAAGGCACTGTGGATTTAGAGGAAAACCTGACAAGTAGAATCAATGCAGAGTCCCAGATTTGACTGCAACGTTCTATGATCTATCACAAAGTGGTTATAAAATGATAAGGCCAGACAGCTTATCTTTTCTTGAATTTGATGTCACAACTACAATATTACCTTAAATTTAGCTGTTCTTACTCTAAATGGTTAAATTCATGATTGTTCAAGATTTGAAACTTAATCTGAAGATTCTTTAACATTACAAAGAAACATAAAATTACCCTAAGTTAAAATCGATTAATGGACATTGAAATAACTACAAAGTCTTCTGAAATTCTTCTTCAGGTTGGCATAAATGACAATATTTCAGGATTTCATTTTGGTTTGTGCTCCTTACTCCATTAGGAGTCCCAAGGAGTAAAGGAATCAAGACAGATTTACTTTTGCTATAAAAAGTATGCGCCTTTCATTGGAGGTAATGAATTTCTGAAAGAAGAAATTTTCTAATTCCTAAATACCTGACTAGTGGCATCATTTTTCATATATAAGCCTTTTTTCACTCATCATGAATTATTCATGTACCAACCTTAATTTTAATTACCAACCTAACAGACTTAAAAATCACACTGTACCTAAAAATATAAACTGTATCACACTGAAGTTGAGAATGCATTATTCTTTATACATAATTGCTATCATGCTGAGGTTGGGTTGCCACCTTTTCCTGTGAAACTACGAAGAGGTTCTGTATGTATGCCTTCAACATATGCACATGTTAGTTAAAAACAGACCCTTTTGGCAACCTTCTGTCTTCTAATACTTTTCATCCTAGAAGGTTTATTAGTTTTACGTTACAAAATGATTCAGCAGTTACTGCTACTAAATAGAAGACTTCTCACCAGATAATTGAGTCAGTAATTCACAGGGAGGACAGAAACTAGGGCTTTAAAAACTGCAAGTTAGAGGTCCTTCTAGGAGTTATTAGTAGCTCTAAAGCTCTGGCATAGTTCGCTAGAAATGAAGTAGATCCATATGTTAGTCTGTGCAGGACTGCCTCTGTGGCACTGCCTAGAGTAAAGACTATTCAAGACTGATATCAGTTTCACTTATGCCAAGTATATACCCATGAGCCAGTGAAACAACACTTTTTAAATGGTGTGGGTTACCTTTCCATGAAACAGGGAAACCAGGACTGCATTCTGTATTCCAAATATCCTGTATTCAACTCACCCAAACACATTCAAATAATACTCATTTCTTGGCAATAGAAAATACATTTTAAACCTTAAATTTCTAGGTTAGATATAAGTATGCTATTAACTGTTAATCAAATGTCCTCTTTACTGATAGTGTTTTTTTTTAAAAATTATAAATTGTTTATTGACTCTATAAGTAACTATCAGAACTTGAAGTACTGAAAATCATTTTAGTATTATTGGTAGTAAGATGCTTGAAAAATATGTCAAGAAGTAGTCTATATATATATATATATGTATGTATGTATAAATATATGTGTGTATATATATATATCAGGAATGTTTTACAAAAACTCAGGATTACAGGTTAAGTGAGTGAACTGTATTATGAAGTCAGAAGAACAAATTACAGAAAAGTACTTTTAGTAGGACATGATTTTTGTTAAAATATATACATTAACTCTTAATATTTGTAATAACCATGTGAAGAAAATACTATTATTATAATACTTGTTTACAGATGGAGGAAATGAAGTACAAGTAAATGCTTTTTAAATGGCCAATGAACCAAGATTTCAACCCAGGCAAACTAGTATTAGATTATAATTCTCCTAATCCAGTCACTCACTGCTTTTTTAGAAGAGTGATTTTACAGAGTTAATAAAAAGAAATATATATATATATACTTTATTAAGATGCAAATTATTTCAACATTCAACTTATAGAAACATATTTCAAAAAATTCTCAAACTGCTTTGTAGCAAAATTCTGTAATTTACTCTGACTTCAAATCAAGCTCCTCAAATTATTCCAGATCATTTGGGGGGAATATTTCTGGCTGTAGGCTGTCTCTTCTAATAATAAAATAAATTCTTCTCATAACAAAAAAAAAATGAGAAAAGGCATAAACATGTAAAATCTACTCACATCTTGCGAAAACTACATACATCTCTTTTAGCCATTTTTAATATAAAGATTGTACCCTTGGAGAACAAGTCCTAAATTTGTCAACACAGCATGACAATATTAGAGATATTGGGAGGGGGGTTGTGGGTTTTTTTGTTTTTGTTTTTTTTGCTTATTAATTACTTCGATGATAATCTTCATGGAACTCTGCAAAGCAGAAAACAGAACACCAATAAACTCTGCAACTAGATCCCGTTGTTCCATTCTAAAGAACCCGAAAACTTTCAGGTGCTTTATAGTTTGCATCTCTTGTCAATCTTATATTCCTTTCGGCAATTAGATGCCAACCACTCCAGAATGCATAGCCATTGAAATATTTATTCTTAAATTCCACTGCAATTAAAGACATCTCCAGTTAAGATACATAAATTAAAGGACAGAGATTTATTAAATAATGAGATTGCTCATTTCCTACTATAATTTCTGTTACCATATATTAGAAGGACTCAGTGCATTTTTACCTTGTATTGTTGACTTAAGCTGACTACCAACACTATGTTCCAATTTTGTCTCAATCTTTCAAGCTATTATAAATCTGAAACTGTATAGGAAAATTCCTAAGCAACATAATCCAACAATGTCCTTAGCAGTTTGTGAAAAGCAATAAAAAGCCTTTGAACCAAATTCCTATTTTTGGTGTTTGCTAAACCATTCCAGGGAATGTCATGCCTATTATATGTATCATATTCTTTCCCATCATGACTTTGCAAGAAACTCTTTCCATATCCGAACACACCTGCTATAAACCATAACTGTGCTGGGTATTTGCAATATGTCCAGAGATGAGCTGGCATTTACTAAATTGAGGCTTTGAGAGCTGAATTTTAAATATCCAGGAATTTTGCAAGCCTGTTCTTAAACCATTGGAAGTTTAAATGGGCCATGGGTTACATAATGAGATTCTGCCAAGCCTTCGAGATTAGGGGTTTCACCCATCTGTAAGTGCTGTTTTACCCACATGCCACTGGGTTTAACAGGTATGATAATTTCTTAACAATGCTATCTGTTAACCTTATTGAAACTAAGGGATTTGTGGATTTCATACAGAACTATCATTCTCATGCCTAGCCAATCTTATATAAGTGCTTGAGCAAAATTATAAAAGATTGTTTTCTTCAGGTTACTGAAGAAAGAAATAAATATTCACAACTTTTCTAGGTTTCTCATTGTCAAAAGATCACTTTATGTGGAAAAAAATAGAAGACAGTTCTTCTGACTTTAAAGTGATTTGTCAAGTTGTCTTAAATGTTTCTGTTTTAGCTGAGATTTTGTTAGTCTACAAGCAGCACATTCAACATCTTGTCTTGTCTGTTCTTTACTCCTTTATGCCACCAAAGTTATTTGTTTTTAGCAGGCACTGTGGAGCTAGAACAAGGTACTTTGCTGCTCAGTTAAAGTTAACTGGGGCCACAAGTGGTCTTATACAAGATCTAGAGAACAGATGGACAAGTAAAGCAGAGCCATGGTGACCAGACATAAAAGAAGTCCTCCCAGGGTGTCTTAACAACAGCCGAAGTATTACAGGCATTTCCTCCGGAGCCATCTGGCTTTGATTTTTCTAGCTATTTTTCCTGTTGACACACAGAGCCACAAAGTTAAGGAAGCAATAATTCTTCTCTAGTTACTGTAACTGTTGATGCAAAACCACCAATTTTTCTAAAGCCACTCATCAAGTACAGGGACCCATCTCATAGAAGAATATTCTGTGGGTTAAAAAGACTATGTTAGTTAAGAGGGGAGTGGTACAAAGTTACACTCTAGTTTAAAGTCAGTGTGTATATTCTTATAGGATCAATTGATGTTCATTTGTTTTATCCTAGTTGAAACTGAAGACCCAGTTATTCCCTTCTACCACTTCTAAAGCAATACTTAAACAAAAAAAGAAGAAGAAGCAGAAGCAAAATAATGGTACTCTTTCGGAAAGTTCTCCTTCCCCAACTCTCACTCTAAGATTTATTCTGACAATAACTGAAGTCATTTTAATGGTACCTAGGTAATAAATTTGAGGTATATTTACTAAAGCTTTTGAAGTTTTGATCAGACTTATCATTCAGTTAAGGGAATCTCACAAACATTGTTGAAGGGAAACTTTCCCACTAGGAAAGGGCAAGTGACTGATGAGGTTCAAATGTAAAAGCATGTAGAAGGTGAGGAAGTCAATTAGGGAAGAGGAAGTAAATGAAAATCTATGGTAGTGTTTGAGAGTTTTTGATGAATAACTGGGCTCAAACCAAACGTTATGTGTGATATAAAGACAGAGAATTGATGGCCCAAGATCAACCTTGATGCCAGAGTAAAACAAAAAGAGATGCTTGTCATTGTCTCTTCTAAGAAAGAGTTTAGGGAAAAAGACTGGATTCTAAAAAAATGGTAAATAAATTAAAATGCTGAGATGGAATTGTAATCAATATAACTAGATGTCACTGAAGAGATAAAGCCATGAACAGAAAAATGAACCATACTTTACAATCTACAGAAACATAGTCAGGTATTCTATAGGGTGCAAGGTGGGTCTGGTTGAAGCCAGAAACTATGAACAATGCACAGATTCACCAAAAGATTAAGACCTAAGCATAACACTATAGTATGCTTCCCTCCCCGACACCTCACCACCACACTACTGCACTTCCTTTTACCCAGTAGATCGCATCTGTCTTGCAGCAAAAGAAATTACAGTGCATACTAAAAGGCATTTTAGTCTGAATTGTTTGAAAAGACTTAAGCATGAGAACCCAGAATTGAATATGGCAAGAATGTTGCAATTGTCAGACCAAGAATTTAAAGCAAAAAACACCATGATTAATATGCTAAGGCCTCTAACAGAAAAAGTAAGCAAAATACAAGAAGAGATAGATAATGGAAGCAGAGATGGAAGTTGAAAGTTTGAAACCTTGAACTTAGTTAAACAAAGACAGTAAAGCCTGTCGATAAAATGAGCTAAGACTTCGAGATCAAGCAGAGGTAAAACACTGAAAATTCTGAATTGCTAAAGAGATATTCTGTTACTAATTTTCTCTGAGAAAATGACAGGAGGCAGGATTTATGAATATGAGGCCAGAAAGAGCTGCTTAACTGAACTAAAAAGAAATTAGATTATCTTAACACTAATTTTCAGTTATTCTTAAATTATCTTTAATCTATACCAAGTTTTTTACACAAACACAACATGTATATTTTAAATGACTTAGAGGGTTGCTTTCTTTGTAAAGACTGTACAAAAATATTTCCATTTGTTCTGTATTTTAAAAAATGGGGGAGGGGACAAGAACAGAAAAGGAAATTAGCTTTCAACAGAAATAGGGATGAGTCTGTACATTGTCACTGGGAAGTCTATAAGGGCTAAACTTACATGTATATGAATAAGATGCTGAAGAATATGTCTTAAAGCTGTATTTGCAAAGTAAGCACTTATTTACTCAGTTTACATATGATGCACAGGTTGAGTGCTAGGTAAGCTAAGACTTGCCCCTACACTGATCATGTACCATATGCTGAGATAAGGCTGCCAGAGGTGGTAAGATTAGACACTAGGTGTTCTGTAGAACATTCAGAGCAGGTACTCAGTTACACACTTACAGGTATTAGAGGGAGTGCAAAATTCTTTTCAAGGAAGCAGCATTCTTTGAGTCATATAAAGAATACCTCCTTCCCTGGAACAGCCAGATCTCAGTATATTATTTGGAGTGCATTATAATCCTCAGTCTTGCGGGGCTTTGTAGCATAGCAGAGAATGTCAGACTGAAAGAAACAGTGGAGAACTATCATGTTAATAGGAACTAGCTCTTGGTTTTTATAAAAATTAAGGAATATTGGAGATGAGAGTTCCCAAGATGGCAGAATAAGAAGATGCTGATTTCACTTCCTCTCATGGGCACATTGAAAGTACAACTATTTACAGAACAACTATTAACAATAATGGAGAAGGAAATGGCAGTCCACTCCAGCATTCTTGCCTGGAGAATCCCATGGACAGAGGAACCTGGGGCTACAGTCAATGGGGTTACAGAGTCGATTACAACTGAAGTGACTTAGCACAGCATATTAACAAGAAAGACCAGAACCTACCAGAAAAATCATCTGCAACTAAAGACATAAAGAAATAACCTCAACAATGAATAGGAGGAGCACAGTTGCTGTAAAGTTAAGACTCACACACTTAGGTAGGCAATCCACAAATAGGAGAATAATTAGAATAACAAGAGTTCTTCCAAATGAGAAAGAGAGGCCCACACTGGGTTCCTCAATCTGGGGGCCTTGCACTGGGAAGATGAGTCCCCAGAATGGTTGGTTTTGAAAGCCAGTGGGGCTCACTTTTAAGAGAGGCAGAGAGCTGTGGGAAAAAAAAAAAGATTTCACTCTTAAAGGGCACAAGTAAAATTTAATACAGTTTAGGAAAAAGAACAAAAGCAGTAATTTGGCAGAAGCCTGGGTCAGGCCCACCTGTTGACCTTGGAGAGTCTCTCAGAGAAGCAGGAGGGCAACTGGAACTCATCTTGGAGACATGGACACTGGTATCAGCCACTTTGAGGAGCTGCTTCTACCATGTGGACACTGGAGCTAGCAAGTGCCATGCGGGAATTCTCCCTCCAATTTACTAGTATCTGGACCTAGCTCTGCCTCTGCCCATCAGCCAGCAGGCACAAGTACTGGGACATCTCAGATCAAGCAACTAACTGGGTGGGAACGCAGCCCCATCCATCAGAGAACAAGTTGCTTTAAGACTCTCTGACTCCAAAGTCACCCCTGGCCACAACCCTGCCCACCAGAGGGCCCAGGGTATGGTCCCACATACTAGTGCACAGGCACTGGGCCCAGGATGCCCAGGGCCCTGTAGCCAGAGACCCCCAGGTACCAGTTCTGCTTACCAGTGGTCAGAAACCCAGAAACTAATAAAACACTCAAAGGACTTCCCTGGCTATCCAGTGGTTAAGACTAAACTCCCAATGCAGGGAGACTCTGTTTCATCCCTGCTTGAGGAAATAGAACCACCTTCCACAACTAAAATCGAAGATCCCACATACAGCAACTAAGACCTAGCACAGTCAAATAAATAAAAATAAGTGAATATTTTAAAAATACTCTCACAATATATATATTCAAAAATTTACAGAATAGAAGACAGAAATTTATAGTTCTATAATAATAATGACTTCACAAACCACTTTCCAGACTAGATAGAACAAGATTGAGGGGACTAGACAAAAGAGCATAGTAGGAAGACCCTGTGCTCATGGGGAAGACCCTTCCCCATGGGCACACCAAATTCACAACTACTTACAGAGAAGCCATCAATAAGAATGATCTGAAGAGAAGCAAAAAATATTTTCCACAACTAAAGATATTAAGAAGGAACTTCAATGAGATAGAAGAAGCTGAGATAATGTAATCAAGATCCTCACCCCTGGGTAGGTGACTCATAAAAGGAAGATAATTGCAATGGCAGAGGTTCTCCCCAAGAATTGAAGGGTCCAAGCTCCATGTTAGGATACTTCACAAGGAAGACAAACCCTCGGAATATCTGACTTTAAAGACCAGCAGAGCTTTGTATAGGAGAACTGGAAGAGACTGAAAGTATACCCATAAAAGATTCACACAAGCCTTCAGATGCTCTGAGACCCAGCATGGAGGCAGTAAATTGAAAGAATTAAGGCTTTACTCTTAAAGGGTAGAAGTAAAATTTAACACACTCCAGGGCCCAGATCAAAAGCCCACTAATGATCCAGCACTAGTCCCTGGGCACCTGAGGGTTCAACAGCCAGCTTCCTCATGATCCAGACTTGCCAATCAGCAACAAGTAGCCTTTGTACAAGGCAGGGCTTGGCAACCTCTCAGACTGGGGGCCAGCCTCACCTACCAGAGTGTCCACAGGAGTCAGTTCAGTACAACAGAAGGATGCACACAGCCCACAAGGGGGACACCCTTAGAGTATATATAGCCCTGGTGACCAGAGGGGAGTGTGCTCCTGGGACATATAGGACATTTGTTATGAGAGGCTACTTTTCCAAGGTCAGGAAACACAACCAACCTGCAAGGTACACAGAAATAACAACAGCAAATTAGGCAAAATGAAGTGATAGAGGAATATGTTGTAAACAAAGGAACAGGTAAAACCTCAGAACAAGAACTAACTGAAGCAGAGATAGACAATCTACCAGACAAAGTATTCATAGTAATGATTATAAAGATAATCAAAGNATATATATTCAAAAATTTACAGAATAGAAGACAGAAATTTATAGTTCTATAATAATAATGACTTCACAAACCACTTTCCAGACTAGATAGAACAAGATTGAGGGGACTAGACAAAAGAGCATAGTAGGAAGACCCTGTGCTCATGGGGAAGACCCTTCCCCATGGGCACACCAAATTCACAACTACTTACAGAGAAGCCATCAATAAGAATGATCTGAAGAGAAGCAAAAAATATTTTCCACAACTAAAGATATTAAGAAGGAACTTCAATGAGATAGAAGAAGCTGAGATAATGTAATCAAGATCCTCACCCCTGGGTAGGTAGGAAGGAAGATAATTGCAATTGCAGAGGTTCTCCCCAAGAATTGAAGGGTCCAAGCTCCATGTTAGGATACTTCACAAGGAAGACAAACCCCCGGAATATCTGACTTTAAAGACCAGCAGAGCTTTGTATAGGAGAACTGGAAGAGACTGAAAGTATACCCATAAAAGATTCACACAAGCCTTCAGATGCTCTGAGACCCAGCATGGAGGCAGTAAATTGAAAGAATTAAGGCTTTACTCTTAAAGGGTAGAAGTAAAATTTAACACACTCCAGGGCCCAGATCAAAAGCCCACTAATGATCCAGCACTAGTCCCTGGGCACCTGAGGGTTCAACAGCCAGCTTCCTCATGATCCAGACTTGCCAATCAGCANTTAAGGCTTTACTCTTAAAGGGTAGAAGTAAAATTTAACACACTCCAGGGCCCAGATCAAAAGCCCACTAATGATCCAGCACTAGTCCCTGGGCACCTGAGGGTTCAACAGCCAGCTTCCTCATGATCCAGACTTGCCAATCAGCAACAAGTAGCCTTTGTACAAGGCAGGGCTTGGCAACCTCTCAGACTGGGGGCCAGCCTCACCTACCAGAGTGTCCACAGGAGTCAGTTCAGTACAACAGAAGGATGCACACAGCCCACAAGGGGGACACCCTTAGAGTATATATAGCCCTGGTGACCAGAGGGGAGTGTGCTCCTGGGACATATAGGACATTTGTTATGAGAGGCTACTTTTCCAAGGTCAGGAAACACAACCAACCTGCAAGGTACACAGAAATAACAACAGCAAATTAGGCAAAATGAAGTGATAGAGGAATATGTTGTAAACAAAGGAACAGGTAAAACCTCAGAACAAGAACTAACTGAAGCAGAGATAGACAATCTACCAGACAAAGTATTCATAGTAATGATTATAAAGATAATCAAAGAACATGGAAGAATAATGGATGAACAGAATGAGAAGTTAGAAGATTTTAGCAAGAATGCATAAGAACTACAATAACTGAAATAAAAAATATATTAGAAGAAATCAACAGCAGTTTTAATGATACAGAGGAACAGATCAACAAGCTGGAAGACAGAACAGTGGAAATCACTGAAGCTAAACAGNAAATTCACAAGTTAAACATATGAAAAGGACATCTTTTGGCAGTTTTCTTAATGTAACTACTAACTTTTGAAACCCCACTCAATATTGTGTCCTTAGATTCGCATCTTCTGGGTGTCAGGAGATCAGTGTTAACCTTTATGGCCTCAATTATGGATAGAAAATGCCAATGGATATATTATACCAGCTTTATGGTTGTCCTAAACTTTCTTGAAAGGGAATTCATTATTTATTTTTTAATTAAACACCTTTTTAAAAACTCACTACTGAAACATTATTTCAAAGTAAGTGACCAATAAATTAAAGTGGAGGTGTCTGTGAGAGATGATAAAACCACTCTAGCAAGACCAAGTAAGACTCTCTGTGTGTGCTCAGCTTCTATTCTCTGCACATTATTCATATTTACCTAAGCTCTTATTTCCTTTGTTTTCTCAAAACTCAGCATATGGTGGCCTGCCAGTTTCATCTTAGTGGACATCATGAAAAATTGTGTCCAATGCTTATCCCACCATCATGCAAGATTGGAAGGAATTAGCTGTCCCTGGCCACTGCTGACCCAGGGCATATTGTTCTATCATCAACACTCGGCATGCTGTCCTTGAAACGGAGACACCGGCCATTTTTTGTTTGAAGTGGGTAAGGAAAATACAGTCAATTTTCAGACTTAACCCCCTAGGAGGTTATAACTCTTAATATTTCATTTGTCTCCCATTTTTATACAACCATGAAAAAAGCTGCAACTATTAGGCAAAATGGACGTATAACAAATAGATGCTAATTTTTAATCAATGCAATTGCTATGAATACTTCATTAAAAAACAAACAAACAGGACAGATGGTAAATCAATCAGAGTGTATGGACAACAACAGTACAGTGGCACTCACAGGAACAAGAATTCCTGGTCTGCCCAGAATTGAAACTGTGCACACCCTGCAACCCAGCTCTTCTTCATGTATATATTCATTAGTAACTCTTATATATGTGTACCTAAAGTACAGAGAAGGGTTTTCATTATAGCATTTGGATACATACAATATGGAATAAAATGGAATACAGTAAACTGATGTATGTAGTTCTCAACATAAATGAGTGGGAAAAAATAACATTTGTGTAAACATTAAAAACTCACAGTATACTATTAAGTGTTAAATATAGTGCATATATTCTAATGAACCTATAAAATCATGAAGGTAAAACTAAATATCAGGTTCATAGTAATTACACCTCTGCATAGGGAAATGGAAATTAACTTGTGGTATACTCCAATTATAACTGAATGCAATATATATGGAACAAGATAGGCATTAATTGTGATCATTTCTGAGTGGGGTTAAATAGGTACTCTTATTTCACTTAGTATCTTATTTTTCCAAATTTCACTCAAAAACAAGAGTATCATAGGGAACAGTATTCAGTTTAGTTTGGAATCATATTGTTACATATTTACTTTGCCTACAAAANGGCATTAATTGTGATCATTTCTGGGTGGGGTTAAATAGGTACTCTTATTTCACTTAGTATCTTATTTTTCCAAATTTCACTCAAAAACAAGAGTATCATAGGGAACAGTATTCAGTTTAGTTTGGAATCATATTGTTACATATTTACTTTGCCTACAAAACGTCCTCCCCTATTGACACCTCCAAGGGATTCAGAAAAGGAAGTATGAAAAATGTGGTACTTTATTTAAAAAATGTTCAGTTCCATAGCTCAGTAGTGTCCGACTTTTTGCAATCCCATGGATTGCAGCACGCCGGGCTTCCCTGTCCATCACCAACTTCCGGAGCTTACTCAAACTCACGTCCGTCGAGTTGGTGATGCCATCCAATTATCTTATCCTCTGGCGTCCCCTTCTCCTACTGCCTTCAATCTTAGCATCAGGGTCTTTTCAAATGAGTCATTTCTTCACATCAGGTGGTGAAAGTATTGGAGTTTCAGCTTCAACTGATTTCCTTTAGGATGGACTTGGATCTCTTTGCAGTCCAAGCGACTCTCAGGGTCTTCTCCAACACCGCAGTTCAAAAGCATCAGTTCTTTGGTGCTCAGCTTTCTTTAAAATCTCTCACATCCATACATGACTACTGGAAAAAACATAGCCTTGACTAGATGGCCCTTTGTTGGCAAAGTAATGTCTCTGTTTTTTAATATGTTGTCTATGTTGGTCATAATTTTTCTTCCAAGGAATAAACATCTTTTAATTTCATGGCTTCAGTCACCATCTGCGGTGATTTTGGAGCCCAAAAAACCAAAGTCTGTCACTGTTACCACTGTTTTCCCATCTATTTGACGTGAAGTGATAGGACCAGATGCCATGATCTTAGTTTTCTGAATGTTGAGCTTTAAGCCAACATTTTCACTCTCCTCTTTCACTTTCATTGAGAGGCTCTTTAGTTCTTCTTCACTTTCTGCCATAAGGATGGTGTCATCTCCCTATCTGAGGTTATTGATATTTTTCCCAGCAATCCTGATTCCAGCTTGTGCTTCATCCAGCCCAGCGTTTCTCATGATGTACTCTCCATATAAGTTAAATAAGCAGGGTAACAATACCCAGCCTTGATGTACTCTTTCCCTATTTGGAACAAGTCTGTTGTTCCATGTCCACTTCTCACTGTTGCTTCTTGACTAGCATACAGATTTCTCAGGAGGGAGATCAGGTGGTCTGGTATTCCCATCTCTTTCAGAATTTTCCACAGTTTGTTGTGATCCATATAGTCAAAGGCTTTGGCATAGTCAATAAAGCAGAAGTAGATGTTTTCCTGTAACTCTCTTGCTTTTTTGATGATCTAACAGATGTTAGGAATTTGATTTCTGGTTCCTCTGCCTTTTGTATATCCAGCTTGAAAATCTGGAAGTTCATGGTTCACATACTGTTGAAGCCTGGCTTGAAGAATTTTTGAGCATTACGTTACTAGCGTGTGAGATGAATGCAATTGTGCAGTAGTTTGAACATTCTTTGGCATTGCCTTTCGTTGGGATTGGAATGAACACTCTCCTTTTCTAGTCCTGTGGCCACTGCTGAGTTTTCCAAATTTTCCAGCGTATTGAGTATAGCACTTTCACAGTATCATCTTTTAGAATGAAATAAAATATGGGACTTCCCTTGTGGTCCAGTAGTTAACATTTCATCTTCCAATGTAGGGGTGTGGGTTCAATCCCTGGCCAGGGAGCTAAGATACCACTTGTCTCAAGATCAAAGACCAAAACATGAAACAGATGCAATATTGTAACAAATTCAATAAAGATTTAAAATGGTCCACATAAAAATCTTTAAAAAGAAAGAAAATATATAACCAGTACATCACTGTTCTTCACACTTTTGGACACATTGTCCACATAATAACAATCAGAGTAAGAGGACCAAGAAAAATATATGCAGAATTTGACTCCTGAATTAAGGAAATCATGCTCATGTATATTCTTAAAAGAGATAAATAACATTTAAGAATTGACATTTTTACAATGAAAAATGATTGAAACATGCCAATAAAAACTATATGAGTTTTATGGAAACAATGAATACTTCTCCTAATGTCTTTTAGTGTACAAGAAATGGGAACAGCTATCTTCATACAAATTAACTAGGCTTCAGTTGCACAAATTAAGAGAACTACAGTTTAATCAATCAAATGGTAGATTGGTTATAATGGATGTCAAAATCATTCTTTAATAAGTTAGGTTTAGAAACATATCTCTTTTAGGAAACATTCAGAAACATATCTATTTCAGAAACAAAATACAAACAAAAATGATTGGCATTGCAGATTAGTATGATTTCAGTGGAACACATATCATCTTCAAAATCTGATAAGAAATTTCCAATCCATAAAACACTAAAAGAAAACTGTGAATCAGTCTAGACACACATTACAAAGAGCTGATGAGGTTGCAACCACTTATGCCTCACTCTTGAGTTACCTCGATAATTCTCAGCACTTGCAGAGTTTTCTAGCTTCAGAGAGCCTACAAGCTAACTAATTAATCCTTACACTACACAGTGAGACAGTGATAAGAAATCCCTGGAAGAGAGCATCTAACTATATAATTCACACTTGCCTATACAGAATTCAGCATATATGTCATGTTGTGCTTTCCTATCTTTCTATTCCAATAAATCTTATGAGAGATGATATCCATATGTGAATACATGATGCATAGCTGTCTATTGTGTATAAAATGATGTACACTGCACTCAATCTGCAGCTAAAAGCTAACAAAGAAAGATATATGTACAGCCAACACATGAAAAACATCTGGTACATTCTGCTGTATTTTCTTTTCTCATTCATTTTACATCTTGTTCTTGGTCATTCCAGGGTGGACTTGATTTGAATAAATTACAGCTCTTCCATGGGGATATCCAATTCTCTTGTCAGAGACTAAATTATTTTCATTTGTTCTGAAATAAAGGGTTTTAAAATTAAGAACCAATAAATTATGCTGAATGTAAGGGAATATCATATGGGAAACTTCACCCAAAAGAAGGAATATTTAACTACTGTATTAAGAATTCTTTCTACTAGGATTCCCTTCTCTCTGCAGGTAGCTGGCTACAACAGTCTACCAAAACAAATCTATTCCCGCAGTAAAGGCCAACAATAGGTCACTTAGAGAGAGCACTTTCTGATTGCAAAGGGTTCTACATCTTTTTGCTAAAAGAGGGGAAATCCTTATCCCATTTCCCTGTTTAACTGAAAATTCATTTAAAAATTAATCCTTTCCTTTCAAAGAAATTCTGAATTTCCTTCAAATTTCTTGACCCTTTTCTAATCTCTGTAAATATCTAAAATTACAGATATACACATATGCAAGAGAAACAGTACAACCGGATGACCATCCAGTACGTCCATGTGTTCTGTTTTAAAAATTCTCTCATGTACTATTTGCATTAAGGTTGTAATTGTAGTTCAATGCAGGATCTATTTGACCAATATTCCAAGGACATCACTGAAGGATGTATACACAATATGAGTTAACAAGATTTCTACCTGCACACACTTTATTTGTAAATAAATTTACATAGTCAAAATAATCAGCTTTGCTGTCAAAGATACTGCCTAAAACTTTACTTTTTAAAAAATTTTCTTCTTTTCACCTTTAAGATCCAAGCATTTTTTCCATTAAGTTTATCTAAAATAGACTGTTGAATATTTACACTGAATGAAAAAAGATAAGTTGAAAATATTTGATTTCTTAGTATAAGTAATAATTTCAGTTTTTCCTTAATTAATTGCATAGGGTTAGGGAAAGAGCTAATATGCGATATTGATGTATTATTTGAGCCTCTAAAGAAAATAAGACTTAATTCATTAGTAAGGGGAAATAAACTAAGGATTTTTACATGGATCTACCTTAAGACAGTTGAGATGTTTACAAATGCTAAGCTCAAATTCCTTCCAGTAACAATTAAACTTATCATATATATATATATATGATAACTTATCATGTATATATATGGACTTCCCTTGTGGCTCAGTTGGTAAAGAACCTGCCTGCAATGTGGGAGAACTAGGTTCAATCCCTGGGTTGGGAAGATCCCTTGGAGAAGGGAAAGGCTACCCACTCCAGTATTCTGGCCTAGAGAATTCCATGGACTGCATAGTTCATGGGGTCCCAAAGAGTCAGACACAACTGAGCAACTTAAACTTTCACAATTAAATTTATCATATATGTGTGTGTGTGTGTGTATGTGTGTGTGTGTGTGTGTGTATGGGCTTCCCAGGTGGCACAGAGATAAAGAATCTGCCTGCCAGTGCAGGAGACACAAGAGATGCTGGTTTGATGCCTGTGGGGAAGATCCTCTAAAAGAGAAATGGCAACCACCCAGTATTCTTACTTTGAAAATCCCATGAACAGAGAGGACCTGGCAGACTATATAGTCCATGGGGTTGCAATGAATCAGGCATGACTGAATGACACATTGTATGTGCGTGCGTGTGTGTGTGTGTGTGTGTGAAAGAATACTATTGAGTCAAAAGAACAGGAAATCCTGTCATTTGTAACAAGATGGATTGACCTTGAAGGTATCACATTAAGTTAAATAAGTCAGACAGAGAAAGAACAAAGCCTGTGTTTTCTCATTTATATGTAGAATCTTTAAAATGCCACTAGAGAGTAAAACCATAATTTCCAGAGATTGGGGATTTGGGGAAATGGGGAGATTTGGTCAAAGGGTACAAACTTCCAATTTTAAGATGAATAGGTTCTGAGGATCTAGTGTACAACATGATAACTATATTTTAGAATACTGCATTTTATATTTAGTGACTTCCCTGGGAGCTCAGTCAATAAAGAGTACGCCCACAATGTGGGAAACCAGGGTTTGATCCCTGGGTAGGGAGAAGGAAATGTCAACCCACTCCAGTATTCTTGCCTGGAGAATTCAATGGACAGAGGAGCCTGGTAGGCTAGAGTCCATGGGGTCACAAAAAGTCAGACATGACTAAGTGATTAACTTTCACTTTCATACTTAAAATCTGCTAAGAGAATAGATCTTAAATGGTCTTACTGCAGCTGCCGCTCCTCAAAAAATGATAGTAGCTACGTGAGGTGATGGATGTGTTAAGTAACCTTACTGTATAATCATTTTGTGATATTAATATACACAAATCATCACATTGTACTCAAACCTATACAATGTTTTACTTCAGTTATATCTCAGTAAAGCTAGAAGGGGAGAATATCAAGGGATTTTTTAAAAGAGTAGAAATGATAAAAACCTTTGGTTATAATATTAATCAGGGCTCTCCAGGGAAACAGAACAAACAGTATATGTGGGTGTGTGTATACACACACACACACACACACACACACACACACACACTGCTACTGCTGCTAAGTCGCTTCAGTCATGTCCGACTCTGTGCGACCCCATAGACGGCAGCCCATGAGGCTCCCCCGTCCCTGGGATTCTCCAGGCAAGAACACTGGAGTGGGTTGCCATTTACTTCTCCAATGCATGAAAGGGAAAAGTGAAAGTGAAGTTGCTCAGTCGTGTCCCACTCTTAGCTACCCCATGGACTGCGGCCCACCAGGCTCCTCCATCCATAGGATTTTCCAGGCAAGAGTGCTGGAGTTGGGTGCCATTGCCTTCTCTGCTCACACACACACACACACACACACACACACACACATATATGGAAAAAGAAAGATTTATGTTAAGGAATTAGCTTACATGATTGTGGAGATTTGGCAAGCTCAAAATCTGCAGGATGGGCCAGCAGACAGGAAACCCAGGGAAGCCACTGTTCAAGTCCAGAGGCAGAGTTCTGGCAGAATCCCATCTTCTTGGGAAGTCAGGCTTTTTCTGCCAAGGGTTTCAGCTGATAGGATGATGTCTACCTACCACTTTGAAAGGTAATCTGCTTAACTCCAAGTTTACTGACTTAAATGTTGGGGCTTCCCTGGTGGCTTAGATGGTAAAGCATCTACCTGTAATATGGAAGACCCAGGTTTGAACCCTGGTGAGCTCAAACCTTTTGATCTCCCTGGCTCAGGAAGATCCCTCACCTTCATCTTAAAAAAAAATGCTTTCACAAAAACCTCTAGAATAATCTGTGACCAAATATCTAGGTGCTGTGACCTAGTCAAGTTTACACAAAATTAGACATTACAGCAGAGAAAGAAATTTCGTGAGATTTAATACGCACTGAAAATACCTTGCATGTATTTAGTCTGATTCCATCTGGATATAGACAGCCAAGGAAAGACAGAGAGGCATTTAGTCTCATAACAGGGATAATGTCGTGATGTTTTAACTCAGTCCTAAGATAGCCATAGAAAGGAGAAACATATCTACTACTCATACCTTATGAGCAGTCTCTCTACCGATAGATCACAAACTTGAAAACATCTGTCTACACAGAGCCACTGACCTGGGGAAGACATCATCAGAATTTGAGCTTGAACTGTAAAGATTAGCTTTGGGATCTTTGACATTAGTTGAACTAGAAAACCTAGAAGGAATTCTCTTTGGCAAGAGAAGCTGTCTTCAGTCAAACATTCTATCCTGGGAAAACCTAACTTAGTGGAACATTTGGTTATGAGATGATAACAAAAAAATCCGGACCACAGATAGCCAGTTTAATGGACTTTAAGAAAAAGTATTTGGTATACTAATATCAAAGTTTGTTGCAATTAAAAACAATGCAGCATTTCCACAAACTGTCTCCTTTTTTTGGATGTTTAATTTTTAACAGGGATTTATCTTTAAAAATTATTATTGTTTTTAATGACTCTATGCACGTATGAGTCCTGCAACACTTGCTTAAGAGAGGGCAGACATGGAGAACTTACAGAAGACTGATAACAAAACCAGGAATCTGGATCTTATGAGATGACAGCCTAGAGTGAGAGGGCATATTTTGCTTCTTTCTGGGTCTCCCATGTTTAACAAGGCAAACTACAAAATGATTATAAATAAGGCACAGGTCAGGAAGCAACAGTTAACACTGGACATGTAACAATAGACTGGTTCCAAATAGGAAAAGGAGTACGTCAAGGCTGTATACTGTCACCCTGCTTATTTAACTTATATGCAGAGTACATCATGAGAAACGCTGGACTGGAAAAAGCACAAGCTGGAATTAAGATTGCTGGGAGAAATATCGATAACCTCAGATATGCAGATGACACCAGCCTTATGGCAGAAAGTGAAGAGGAACTAAAANAGTGGATGATGGAAATCATCACCAGGAGATTTCCAAATACAGCCAGCACAGCTCCAAAGCTGAACACTGTGTACAGGATGAGGCGGGGAGCTGGTGAGTAGGGGGTTTTCACACAGGATCCGTTCAGGTGCTCGTAGCAGAGCTGCACAGCTGCAGCAGAAGGAGACGCACTGCTCATGATTCTCCGATTTGATACCTGGAAACCTGTCACCCTCTGTGGCCCAGGATCTCATTCCAGTTTTCAAAATGTCCTGAAAGAAAAGTACAATGTCTAAAGATGCATGTTTAGATAGTGATTCATATCCTCATCTTGTAAAATGATCATTTCCAAATGAATAAGCAGTTAATTTACAACATTGCATAAAATGCTGTTGATTTAAATTTTAAAAAATCTTCCCTGGTTTTTCACATTAAAGGAGGGGTTTTCTTCAGGAAGCTTTTACAGGATACATGTTCGAATGTCACATTTTATTAGCATTATTTTCCTAATTTATCAGAGCAATGATAATGACCCAAACACTCTCTCCCCTCAGGAATGTAACTAAACAATTTCAATCCCCAAAGCCCTTAAGATTGAATCCCCATAAGTTCAAGGTGCTTAGAAAGAAAAAATTAAATAACAATTATGTGTATGCTAAAATACGTTTATGCCCTACTAATTTCCTGATGACACTTTAGCTTTGCATGGAACAGAATAGTGCCTATCCTTTACAACCTTTGAGTGGAATTTGAGTCATATTATTTGCTATTATTAAATACTGCCTCTTCACTTTTTTAAGAACCTTTTATATATATGATTTCTGTGTTGAATGTCACTAAAACTCTTCCAAATGAACTCTTTATCCCTACCAGTGTTGATCTGTGTTTAAAAAATTCAATGTGTGGGCTCAGTTGCTCAGTCACTCAGTCGTGTCTCTTTGTGACCACATGGGTTATAGCCCACCAAGCTCCTCTGTCCATGGAATTTTCTAGGCGAGAACACCGGAGTGGGTTGCCATTTTCTTCACCAGGGGAACTTCCCAACCCAGGGATCTAATATGTGTGTTTTCTGTCTCCTGTATCAGCAGTTGGATTGACCACAGCACACACTGAAAAGCTCAAAGAAGTTAAGTAATCATATGTTAATACTTGAATGCTTCAGGTCTAGTTTTAAAAATTCTGACTTGGGAAAGTAGAGTAGCAGAATACAAGGTGTTTGCCTCAGGGAACAGCAAAGGAAGTGTAAGCACAAATAAAACACTGTTTCTGCTCCTGTTGTGGTTGGAGTTGTAGTGGGAGCAGCATGGAAGATACTTAAAAAATAAAATATTGAAAGGACTTTTGGAATGTGGATGTTCCTATGTTATACTCTGGATTATACCACTGACAGATTTCCTTTTTCTTTCGGCATTCTAGAACAGATCTCACCTTGGTTTTTCAAAAGGTGTATTTTGCGGCTTCCCTGATAGTTCTGTGGTAGAGAATTTGCCTACCAGTGCAGGAGAAGGCAATGGGAACCCACTCCAGTGCTCTTGCCTGGAAAATGCCATGGACGGAGGAGCCTGGTAGGCTGCAGTCCACGGGGTCGCGAAGAGTCGGACACAACTGAGCGACTTCACTGACACGACTGAGCGACTTCCCTTTCACTTTTCACTTTCATGCATTGGAGAAGGAAATGGCTACCCACTCCCGTGTTCTTGCCTGGAGAATCCCAGGCACGGCGGAGCCTGGTGGCCTGCCGCCTATGGGGTTGCACAGAGTCGGACACGACTGAAGTGACTTAGCAGCAGCAGCGGCAGCGGCAGGAGACACAGGTTCGATCCCTGATCGGGGAAGATCCCATCGGCCCTGGAGCAACTGAGTCCCTGCACCACGACTGCGGAGCCTGTGCTCCAGAGCCCGCGAGCCGCAGCTACTGAGGCCACGTGCGGCAGCTACTGACGCTCACGCACCACGTGCTCTGCAACAGGAGAAGCCACGGTGATGAGGNAGATCCCATCGGCCCTGGAGCAACTGAGTCCCTGCACCACGACTGCGGAGCCTGTGCTCCAGAGCCCGCGAGCCGCAGCTACTGAGGCCATGTGCTGCAGCTACTGACGCTCACGCACCACGTGCTCTGCAACAGGAGAAGCCACGGTGATGAGAAGACTGTGCACCGCAGCCAGAGAACAGCCCCTGCTGGCTGCAGCTGGAGAAAAGCCTGCGCAGCAAGAAGACCCAGCACAGCCAGGAACTGAACAAATAATTTTTAAGTGTTTTCTGAAGAATGAGTGACTTCTATGTTTAAAAACCAGCATTTTCATAATGAGGCATAAGATAAATTAGAAAAGTTTACATTTTTAGCATGCACGGACTGATGACATGATAAATGTATCCACCCTTATATTCACCACCACAACCAAGGTAGAAAGCAACACCTCAGTTGCTCAGTTCTCCTCAGGCCCTTTTATAGTTAATCTCACCCCACATTTCCTTTCCCTTTCCCCTGTCCTAGGGAAAATGCTGAGCTCCATTCTAAGGCTAGAGATTAATTTTCAAGGCCTAAAAATCTTTTCTGAAAAGAGTTCCAAAGTTTGTCCTCTTTGNGGGGAGGCCTGGCATGCTGTGATTCATGGAGTCACAACGAGTCAGATACAACTGAGCGACTGAAGTGAACTGAAGAAAAGAAGGACACATTCTCTATTGCCCAATTTTTTCTCTTATAAATCTCTTATGTCATCTCAAAGATTTCATTTAAATGCCTTAAACATTGGATCCTGATCTTGTATCCATAAATGGGAAGATTTGGTCTAAACATAGAAAGAAAGTGGTCCAGATTTCCTAACTGATGCATATATAAACCTATCAGGGATTCCCAGAAATATTTGGGTAAATGAAATTGGTTAACAGTGCTCATATAAAATTAAGCAAAAAGGGCATTACAGACAAAAGTGAGACTGCACGTAGCAATTCAATCTGGGTTTGGGGTAAATCCTCCAATAGCCAAAGCAATGTTACATCATAAAACATGTTTGAAACAGGCTATATGATTCAATTTCTAGTTGCTTTTCATTATTAAAGGAAATGTAAACTTCATGAAAATTAATCTTATATTGTAAGATTAACTTCAATAAAATTTACTTAACTTTCCATAAATAAATGTGAATTTTCTTTTTTTTTATGTTAAAATGATAGAATTAAATCAGAACTTCTTTGAGATTCTTACCATGTGGTGTCATGGCCACCATGCTAAATGGTAAACTCTGTGCAAAATTATCAGCAGAATGCTTATATCAAGATTTCCCCTCCTCACAATAAGGTTATTTTACATTATGACCATGAAATGTCTCTACTAACATCAGAAGCCAAGAAATATTATTTGAAAATAACAACAAAACTTTGGGAAGAGTAATATTACCAAAAGATACTACCACAGTTTTATTGGAGTGTGAAAAGGAAGTAGAAATTTCTCACCTCAGTAATATTCAGAGGCTTTTAATCATATTTTTCATACTAGTCAAGATTTGTCCTAGGTATTAATTCTAACTTTTAAAATCTTTTTTCCTGTACATATGTGGATATTGTAAAAATGCTGAATAAGGTTGTAACTGTATAAATTTCATAGACCTTTATTTTGGGGTGAGAGTTTTTGTTACAGTTTATAAAAGATATTTTCCTATTTAGACCTCAGGGCTATTTGGGGACCTACAAATAATGTGATCCCAGCTGTTTCAATTCTTGATATCCAAAAGGTTAATCATTTTTAAGTTCAATAGGATATATTATTTAGCAGAAAGAATGTCTTTCCCTTTTAACTTCTAATAAACTGTATGTAAAATTTAAAAAGTGTAACAGAAAGGATGTTGTCATAGAAAAATGTGGGAAACTATGGCTACATAATAAAAGTGTAAAAAAAAATAAAAACCACTTGTGAAATAAAAAATAAAATCCTCTTTTTTTTTAAACTTTACTTATGAGTTGGGTCAAATAAATCCCCATACAACCTCAGTCACTGTCCTGACATTTTGCCTGCTTTTGAACTTTGTACAGAAACATAAAAATTAAATAGTGTTATAGGTTGACAAAAAAATAGATGGACAAATTTATGATATGTGTTGATTCTCCACTTCTACAATCTTCTTAATCACTATTTGTCTTTTACCTTGAACATTAACACTACATTTTTCAAAATACAATTTCTTTAAACAGGGATACCAATTATGTTTTATTTCCCTTTTGTGGATTCATGTCGATGTATGGCAAAACCAATAGAGTATTGTAAAGTAAAATAAAGTAAAAATAAATAAAGAAAGAATGAAAGAATAACCAAAAAAAAAAAGATTTTGAATATTTTCTTTTTTTAATTTTCAAGTATATCAGTATTCTAGTTAATAGAAATAATACTTCTCCAAGTATATATTTGCTGCTCATTTTTGATCTCTATGCTGACAACATAATCCATTTATTGGAGAAGGCAATGGCAACCCACTCCAGTACTCTTGCCTGGAAAATCCCATGTGCGGAGGAGCCTTGTAGCCTGCAGTCCATGGGGTCGCTAAGAGCTGGACACGACTGAGCGACTTTGCTTTCACTTTTCCCTTTCATGCATTGGAGAAGGAAATGGCAACCCACTCCAGTGTTCTTGCCTGGAGAATTCCAGGGATGGGGGAGCCTGGTGGGCTGCCGTCTATGGGGTCGCACAAGTCGGACATGACTGAAGCAACTTAGCAGCAGCAGCAATCCATTTATGGACAAATATATTTTTCTTTCTTGGTTTATTCTCTGAAGATTGAATAAAAGGTATTTTAATGACTCCACAATTCTTTTGGAAAGAGATCTCAAAACTAAGTTCTTTCATTCTTCGTTTTCAACTCAAGCATATGACCAAATGTGTTCCAAAAGTAGCTGGAATTGTTCATACTTCATGCTTTCCTGGAGATAAGAGTCTTTAAAATTATTAACTAGAAGCTTCTCTGCACTATGATCAGGTTAATAGAGATTATTACAAAGGTTTCTGGAAATTGAGTAGGGTCTCTAAATACATGAAATTAATGAAAAGATAGTTGAAAAATATGATAACTGAAAGAAATCTTAACTACAAGAATCAGTGAGATATATACAGTGCTTTTTCCCTGCAAATTACATATGGTCTGCCCTCTATATGCCCTGGATCAGCTTTTTCAGATTCAATCAACTGCAGATTGAAAATATTTTCCAAAAAATTCCAGAAAGTTCCTAAAAGTAAAATTTGAATTTGCTATGCCCAGCAATTATTTAGATAACATTTACATTGTATTAGGTATAAGCTATCAGCTGATAATTTTAAGTATACAGGAGGATGTACATAGGCTAAATGTAAATACTATGACAATTTACAAAAGGATTTGAGAACCTGCAAATCTGGGAATATTCAGAGGGGTTCCTAAAACCAATCCCCCAGGGCAACCAAGGAGCAACTGCATATTTTTTTAAAAAGGAACAGCTCCTAATGCACTTTTTTGGTTCTTTCTCTGCAATTATGCTAACAAGTATCATGCTGAGAAAGGATTAGTCCTGATGGACAATCAAAGACAATGCTTCCTTCCTGGTAAAAAGGTGAGAAAAGATGTTGGCATCTGAGCTGCAGTTATTAGGCATTGCAGCAGGAGGTCCATATGACCAGTTAGTGAGCACAATCAGAGTTAGCTGAAGTAGAGGAACTGCCTTGTCACTAGGCAGGTTCCTCTGCGCCATCATATATGTAACTTCTCTGACTTGGTGGGTGGAAACCACACCGCACACACCTTCCTGACAGTCCGACATGGTGTCCTTCCCTCAGCTCGGCAGCCATGACACCGGCCAGGTAAAAACTCCTGGTGGGATGAAGCATTTGGCATCGCAGCAGGACACATGCACCTGCAAAATCTGAAGGAACAGAAAACATTTCTGAAAAGAAGAGCTAGGAAGGACCCAGCTACTTAGTTCTATATTAACAATAAAAGATGAGAAAGCAAGATTTCAAACACAAGATTAAAATGTATTCATTGAATTCTCATAATGTCCCCTGTAGTAGCTAATAGAGCAAAATGATGAAAAAGGTCAAATAAAATCTCCTGCTAATTTTAGTGATATTGCTGAGTGATTATATTTTCATTATTTGTATATTTCGATTTGTGTTTTTTTTAATGGCCTCCTGAAAATATTTTCCTTAATGTCAGTTTGAAACCCAAAAACGAGGTAAGATTTATTTATTTTTCTTTAATGTTGACATTATGTCAAAATTCAATGCTAACATTTTTAAAATATTCATTTAAGTAGCATAATAGGGTATGTGTTAGCTTGCCCTATATATATTGTAGAGACTACTGATATTAGCATGAGAAAACCATAGGTCTCCAAATGAACTAATCATATAATACTAAGTAAACACGCCTTGTCTAAAGAATATGGGTTAGGTTACATTCCAAAAGAACAACGTGGAATAAAAACATAGTATCTAATATAATCATTTTTAATGTACCTCCCAGAGATTGCTTTAAGGCAAAGGTGATCATAAGGCCAGTGGTAGATGGTTACAAGCCGTCTTCCCCAACATCTGTGTAAATAGATTCAAAGATCCAAAGGCTGCAGTTTCAAGAATTAAACTACAAAAGGCCATATCTATAACTGTACACAAAATCGCCTTGTCTACCCCCTCTTCTTACCCCCTACCACCTCTGATGCTATTAAAGAAAAAGAATGTCTGAGGACCACCAAGGTGAAAAAGGGCAGCTAAAGGACATGGGAATAATTATTTTCAAGGGTTTCTTAAAAGTCATTAGTCCTCCTTTCTGTATTCTAGGAAAAAGAATATATGTGCATATAAATCAAGGTAGTGGGCTTAATATACGTGTTGGCAAAAATGGGCAGCTTCTATTGATATTTTTCTTTCTGTTTTACTATGGTCTTAATTTGTTGCAAGAACCTGAAATATGGCACAAAGGAATGATGCTATCAAGTTGGCAGTTATGTGCCCTAACACAAAAACTGGCTACCCAAGCCCTCAGCATGAAAACTCAAGGAGGCCTTCTGTGTGTCTTTAGCCCACCAATCTAACATGATCATCCACAATTAAACTTAAGGAAAAAGAACAGACTTTGATCAAAACAGAAAAATGATGTGAGTGTGAGGTTGTGCAGCAGAATAAGGGAGTAATGGTGGTGATGGTGTAGCTCATGTTCTAAAAACTTAGCCTTTAACCTTCTTGAAACCATTGTGTCAGATGCACAACATACAGTTAAACCAATTCAAGGTAAAGATGAAACATTAAGACTTTGAGAGTTTTCTAAGGGTAGGAGAGTTCATACATGGCAGTGCCAAGACCAAATTTATCTCACCCCCAAGTTCCTTTTCTTTCCTCCAAGCCCTAATATATTTATTCCAGAATTATCAATTCACAGATGAAAAATTTGCTGACATTGAAGCAATTTAAATTAAGATTCAGAAAAAACTGAAAATATATACTAGCTTCCCTAAGTAAATAGCAAGTTACTTTCTTTCTGATGGGAAGACTGTGAAATTCACCATGCTTCCTTTTGTTTACTAATTGCTAAGAATCCAATCTATTCTCTACCCAAATAATACCACAGTCATTAGCATTCTATTTACTCTGTTCCATGGTCTTTTCTTTCTTTCTCTGTAGCTTTATTACATAACCATTTTTTGAAGCAGCTAAAGTCCTTTTTTATTTTAGACCAGCTAGTAAATAAGAAATATGTTATATAATGTACTATGCCTCTATGATGTGAGAGCATAGTTTCACATTCCCATTTTATTTTCCATTGTGTGTGTGTGGTTTTTTTTTTTGGCTTGTTCATTTAATGGAGTGGTAAAATAAGACCTTGTTCCAAATGGTCAGCTTCAGTTTCAGATCTTCAGTGATGCTTGGAGGTCTTCTGCATAAAACATCAATTCCTTGAACTGGCAGAAATAATCTTTCCTGATCCTGCCTTCTTTCTGGTTTCCCTGCCTTCTACTTTAAGTGCTAGAAAAGCAGCTGCTAATTGTTCAACACATTTGATTTTATATTGTTTGAGATAATCCTGTAAAGAACTGTAATGTCTCCTTGCTTCCTGGAGATTGAAGTGAGCATAAGCTGAGATTTGAGAGTCATTGTTTAGTCACTCTGTCATATCTGATTTTTCCAACCCCATGGACTATAGCTGCCCACCAGACTTTTCTGTCCATGGGATTTCCCAGGCAAGAATAATGGAGTGGGTTGCCATTTCCTTCTCCAGGGGTTTCTTCCTGACCCAAGGATCAACACAGAGTCTCCTACATTGCAGGTAGACTCCCACTGAGCCATGAGGGAAGCCTGAGGTTTGAAAGTATGGTCTTTCAAAACAGCAGCTCCACAGTGGCATGAAAACCAGAAAACTGAGCCGTCTCAGAAAAATGTCATGAAAACTACCTATAAATTGATGGACCACCAACAAGTTTTTTTCCTCCACTCTCCCTTCTGATACCCACATTAATACATATGTGATAGTGAGGAGAGAAAGAAAACTTCTAATGACAAACAACCTGATGTCATAAAGCACATGGAGAAAGTCAACTACAGGACAGTTAAGACCACAGCCTACAGAATGTCTGAAGGGAAGCCAACCAAGCAGGAAGTTCAAACCCGAGAGTCCCCAGGAGCCTCTAGATTGGGAAATGGGATTTGAAGAGTTGAGCCCTCCATCTTTGCCCTCACTCTGGGAGAACGTTTGCAGTCAAGTGTGTCTTCCCCACTTACCCCTAAAAGCAAATAATAGAATGGTTCTATTTAATTAGATGTCAGCACCTGGATCCAACCTCCATCCATTTATTTCTAAGAGTTAGGTCTTACACTCTCTTTCATTTAGAAGAGTCTCATCATAACAGTTGATTTGCTCATACAGTAATTTTATTATTTTCAATTTTATTTTACTTTACAATACTGTATTGGTTTTGCCATATATCAACATGAATCCGCCACGGATGTATACGTGTTTTCAATCCTGAACCCTCCTCCCACCTCCATCTCCATACCATCTTCCTGGGTAATTCTATTTTTACTTGGAAATTGAGAATCTACAGAGAAGCCAGTGCACTTCTCACTTTAGGCATTCAGGCAAAAATGAGAGAGTCAACTGTCCACAATAAACATAGCAACCGGTATTAATCAAGGAATGATAAATTTATATACACTATTCAGTTCAGTTCAGTTCAGTCACTCAGTCGTGTCCGACTCTTTGTGACCCCATGAATCACAGCATGCCAGGCCTCCCTGTCCATCACCAACTCCTGGAGTTCACTCAGACTCACATTCATCGAGTCAGTGATGTCATCCAGCCATCTCATCCTCTGTTGTCTCCTTCTCCTCCTGCCCCCAATCCCTCTCAGCATCAAAGTCCTTTCCAATGAGTCAGTTCTTCACATGAGGTGGCCAAAGTACTGGAGTTTCAGCTCTAGCATCATTTCTTCCAAAGAAATCCCAGGGCTGATCTTCAGAATGGACTGGTTGGATCTCCTTGCAGTCCAAGGGACTCTCAAGAGTCTTCTCAAACACAATTCAAAAATATCAATTCTTTGGCGCTCTGCCTTCTTCACAGTCCAACTCTCACATCCATACATGACCACAGGAAATACCATAGCCTTGACTAGACAGACCTAGTCGGCAAAGTAATGTCTCTGCTTTTGAATATACTATCTAGGTTGGTCATAACTTTTCTTCCAATGAGTGTCTTTTAATTTCATGGCTGCAATCACCATCTGCAGTGATTCTGGAGCCCCCCCAAAATAAAGTCTGACACTGTTTCTACTCTTNGTCTGGTATTCCTGTCTCTTTCAGAATTTTCCACAGTTTATTGTGATTCACACAGTCAAAGGCTGTGGCATAGTCAATAAAGCAAAAATAGATGTTTTTCTGGAACTCTCTTGCTTTTTCCATGATCCAGCGGATGTTGGCAATTTGATCTCTGGTTCCTCTGCCTTTTCTAAAACCAGCTTGAACATCAGGAAATTTCCTACAATTTAAACTTTCAATGTTTTAATTTTTTATTGTTTCTTATTTTTATTAAAATATAGTTGATTTATAATATAATATTAGTTTCAAGTGTACAACATAGATAGTCAGTATTGTTTATAGATTAAACTCTAAGGTTATTATAGTTAGGACATGGAAGCAACCTAAATATCCATCATCAAGATGAATGGAAAAAGAAGACATGGTACATATATCAGTGGACTATTATGGTATCAGTTCAGTTCAGTCACTCAGTCGTGTCCGACTCTTTGCGACCCCATGAATCGCAGCATGCCAGGTCTCCCTGTCCATCACCATTATGGTATAGGTGAACTTATTTACAAATCAGAAGTATAGACACAGACGTAGAGAACAAATGTATGGACACCAGTGGGGGAACGAGGGTGGGGTGGATTGGGATATTGGGATTGGCATATATATACTACTATGTATAAAATAGATAACTAATGCGAACTGACAGTGTAGTACAGAGAACTCTACTCAATGTTCTGTGGTGACCTAAACAGCAGGGAAATCCAAGAAAGAGGGGATATATGTATATGTGCAGCTGATTCACTTTGCTGTACAGCAGATAAAATGCAAAGTTGCAAAGCAACTATACTCCAGTAAAAACCTTTAAGAAATTGTTTAAAAGTTGTTACAACATACTGTCTATATTATCAGTGTTGTATAATACAACACATCTTATATCTTTTCAAAATTACTTTTATTATAATATAGTTGATTTACAATGTTATTAGTTTTTGCTGTGCAGCAAACTGAGTCAATTATACATATGCACATACCCATACATATACTCACTCTTTTTTTAGATTCTATTCCCATATAGGTCATTACAGAGTACTGAATAGAGTTCTCTATACTATTCAGTTGGTTCTTATTAACTATTCTGTGTATCAGTTCAGTTCAGTTCAGTTGCTCAATCGTGTCCAACTCTTTGCAATCCCATGTGTCGCAGCACGCCAGGCCTCCCTGTCCGTCACCAACTCCCGGAGTTCACCCAGACTCACGTCCATCAAGTCAGTAATGCTATCCAGCCATCTCATCCTCTGTGAGCCCTTTCTCCTCTTGCCCCCAATCCCTCCCAGCATCAGGGTCTTTTCCAACGAGTCAATTCTTTGCATGAGGTGGCCAAAGTATTGGAGTTTCAGCTTTAGCATCATTCCTTCCAAAGAACACCTAGCACTGATCTTGAAAATGGACTTTGGATCTCCTTGCAGTCCAAGGGACTTTCAAGAGTCTTCTCCAACACCACAATCCAAAAGCATCAATTCTTCAGCCCTCAGCTTTCCTCACAGTCCAACTTTCACATCCATACATGACCACTGGAAAAACCATAGCCTTGACTAGATGGACCATAGTTGGCAAAGTAAGGTCTCTGCTTTTCAATATGCTATCTAGGTTGGTCATAACTTTTCTTCCAAGGAGTAAGTGTCTTTTAATTTCATGGCTGTAATCACCATTTGCAGTGATTTTGGAGCCCCCCAAAAATAAAGTCTGACACTGTTTCCACTGTTTCCCCATCTATTTCCCATGAAGTGATGGGACCAGGTGCCATAATCTTAGTGATTTAAATATTGAGCTTTAAGCCAAGTTTTTCACTCTCCTCTTTCACTTTCATCAGGAGGCTTTTGAGTTCCTCTTCACTTTCTGCCATAAGGGTGGTGTCATCTGCNAATGTCTCTGCTTTTGAATATACTATCTAGGTGGGTCAAAACTTTTCTTCCAAGGAGTAAGTGTCTTTTAATTTCATGGCTGTAATCACCATTTGCAGTGATTTTGGAGCCCCCCAAAAATAAAGTCTGACACTGTTTCCACTGTTTCCCCATCTATTTCCCATGAAGTGATGGGACCAGGTGCCATAATCTTAGTGATTTAAATATTGAGCTTTAAGCCAAGTTTTTCACTCTCCTCTTTCACTTTCATCAGGAGGCTTTTGAGTTCCTCTTCACTTTCTGCCATAAGGGTGGTGTCATCTGCATATCTGAGCTTACTGATATTTCTCCCGGCAATCTTGACTCCAGCTTGTGCTTCTTCCAGCCCAGCATTTCTCATGATGTACTCTACATAGAAGTTAAATAAACAGGGTGACAATATACAGCTTTGACGTACTCCTTTTCCTATTTGGAACCAGTCTGTTGTATATATAAGCTTACCAAATGGCTCAGAGGTTAAAATGTTTGCCCGCAATGCGGGAGTCCTGGGTTCGATCCCTGGATTCGATCTCCCCGGGAAGATCCCCTGGAGAAGGAAATGGCAACCCACTCCAGTATTCTTGCCTGGAGAATCCCATGGACTGAGGACCAGTCTATTGTATATATAGTAGTGTGTATATGACAGTTCCATTTTCCCAGTTTATCCCTACTTTCCCATCTCCTTACTGATAACTACATTTGTTTTCTACCTCTTTGACTCAACTTCTGTTTTGTAAATAGGTTCATTCATATCATGCTTTTAAAATAAACTTTATTTAACTTACCTTTAAAAATGTAATGTACTGATGGGAGGTAAGAACATAGGAAGCATGCATTGGTGGTTATCAGGGAGGTGGGTAGGAAGCAAAATACCAATCATTAAAGAAGAATCCATAAAGGAAGTGTAAGCAAGCCTCTATTCTGTGTTAGATATCAGACTGAATGCTACAGAGGATACAAAGTTGGATAAAAATGGGATATTCATGTAACATTTAACTAAGCAGAATGAGCAAAATATCAATTATATCCACTGTGCTGTTTCAGGGCAGACATTCTTAGAAATCATCAGAATATATGTATAGTGCATGCTAAGAAGGCATAAACTACACCAGTTCAGTGAAAGAATATCTCTTAAGGGTAAAGTGACCTGAAGTATGAACACAGATTATGTTATTATAAACTATCTTGAGATTTACACTATTAATAAAATCTCTTTTCTGTGGTGTGTACAACTCAGTGTCACTCCTGAAAGATATGTCTTAGGCAAAAATAAACCACTATTAGTTTACATTCCATAAAATCTTCATAGTAATGAAATAATATTTTTCTAAAAAAATGTGAAGAACAGCTTTGAAGCACAAAGTACTGACAAAAGTTAGTGTGAGGCCTGTGGGGGTAGGGGAATAGTAAAACATCTATGAATTGGTTGTATGCCTATTTGAGGATCAGGAATTCCTTCATAGTAGCTAACATCCCATGGGCAGAGGAACCTGGTAGGCTGCAGTCCATGGGGTCGCTAAGATTTGGACATGACTGAGCGACTTCATTTTCCCTTTCATGCATTGGAGAAGGAAATAGCAACCCACTCCAGTGTTCTTGCCTGGAGAATCCCATGAACGGGGGAGCCTGGTGGGCTGCTGTCTATGGGGTTGCACAGAGTCGGACATGACTGAAGTGATTTAGCAGCAGTAGCAGCTAACATATATCATGGCTAAACAGGGTAGTAGAAAGTTTGAAAACACTGGTGTTATAGTCAGTTCTGAAAATTGGCAATGCCATTTATCAGGTGCATTAACTTGGACAATCATTCTCCTTCTCTGAGCCTCAGTTTCCACATATGAAAATCTAACATCTAAACTGTGTTTTGTCCAATGCTTTTTAGCTTCACTGTCTCAAACCAGGACATTAGCCCAGTTATTTCTTAGTATCTTTTTTTTTTTTTGGTCAACAACACCATTTACCTCTCCCAAAGATGGCATTTTCTCATCCAGCTGCAGTTAAAATGATGCCCTTTTTTTCATCACCTATTCACAACTTACTTCTCAGCTGTGGCCTCCACTAAGGAAGCTGGAAAATAGAAATACTGACTTTTTTTTTCAGCCTCCATTGTAACTGTGTGGTCATGTGGTGTACTTTTAGTTAGTAAGATTCAAATGAAATACACTGAGAATTCTACGAATTTCTAGGAAATTTTGCTTTCAAGGTAAAAATGGATCCACTTGACTTAGGTGGATCTTCTTCGGCGGCTCAGATGGTAAAGTGTCTGCCTACAATGTGGGAGACTAGGGTTCGATCCCTGGGTCGGAAAGTTCTGTCGGGAAGTTCCCCTGGAGAAGGAAATAGCAATCCACTCCAGTACTCTTGCCTGGAAAATCCCATGGATGGAGGAGCCTGATAGGATACAGTCCATGGGGCCGCAAAGAGTCGGACACAACTGAGTGACTTGTGTTCTATGGAGAAAGCAACAAGAGAATCACTGAGATGCTACAAGCATGCAGTGGAGCAACTGATTCACTCAACAAATACTTATTGAGCACCTACAGTTTTCCAGGAACTAGGCACATGTAGTCTTTATTATTCTATTCATGTACACACCATGTTTCTTTTCCCTGGACTGCTTTCCTTCTAAACATTCTTCTAGTAAATTCTTGTCCTTCAAGATCCAGTCAATAGACCCTGCCCTAAGGTTTCTAAAATCCCTCTAAACCCAGTTAAGAACTTCCTTCCTATTCACTTCAAACACTGAGTTTGTATGTAATTTAGCACTTGTCACAGCAATTATTGGTCTTATCTTTATTCTCCAACTGAGATAAAAATATTTTGAGAGGAAAGACTATAAAGATCACTTCTTGATCTTTGTCAGAGTTTATTTTACAAAAATATTTGTATATAAGTTTTAGTGAATTTATGCTGATTTTTGGAAAATAAAATGAACTAAACAACTGTCATCTGTCATCTGAACTGCTTGACTATAAAAACTGTCAATGTTTTTTAAGCAATTACATAAAAACATCTCAAAGTGGAGATTTTTGATTTTGTAATATTGTGATACATTGGACCTAATTTTTCCTTCAAGTTTGTCTGTAGTTCCAATGGGGTTTGGGGGTAATTATTTGTTAATAGTGACACATAGCTTCTTATGTCTAATTGTTCACTTTTGAATCTTTAAACTGTTTACTAAAACCATAAGAATTGATAGCTAACTTAGCTGAAAATCAACTACATGTTTTCTTTTTTATCTTTGTTTTTAATTTACAAAGACTAATGTAGAGAGATATTAAGAATCAAAAGGACAATTATCTTTTTATATAAAACATTTGTCTTTGTACAAATGGCAACAGATTGAGGGATTATGGTATGAAGCATTATAATATGGGGAACTCCTTAATATATCTTATACATTATTTAGCCCTTCTAGATTCCTTGCATCATGTTACCCACACTATAGCTTTATGAGCTAAATAAATAATTTTCTGAAATATACATAAACTAAAGTTTACCTAAGAAGTCATAGTTAATATAAAGATTCACATAAATCAATAAAAACCATAAAATGCACAGTTCAGACTGGGAACTTAGTCTTCATTCATAAGCACCAAAACTTTTTGTTTTAAATAAAAGAGGTACTGGGGTGGCTAAAAATTGTAATGTTATAGACCATTTAAATTGTCTCCAGAGAGGCACAAATGTGTACTTGAGCACATGGCTGGGATGCCATATTGCTGGTATAATTTAAATTCCCTTGCTTTGAAACATTTATGCTGGCGCTTTATCATTACAGCTGAGGCATCCTACATGACATGAATATTTTCAAAAAACACCCTGAAATACATCTTAGTGATCAATTCAGCACTTGCAATTTCCCAACTTTATTTTAATCAGCAGTTAATGATGTATGGCACTTCTAGTAAGTAAATGAATGTTTGAATTGCTGTAAGTTATTTTAATAATTGCTCAGCTAACCATTTAAATTATCAAAGATCTTTACTTGTGCAATGTCATATAAATGCTGGAAATTAAAAATTAATCAACACGATTTACGTAACTAAAAGCTGCCATCTAATGGGATATTTTTCAATAAGATGACAGTAGTAATTATGCTGAAAAATATTCATTCCTGTAGTTTGAACGATTATAGCAATTTCCACCAGGGGATTTCGCAGTCAGATCCTAGTTCTGGGCAACAGTGATTAATATAATGGTTATTAATGAGAAGTCATTTTGATACTTTTAGCAGTGTTTAGGTGTCAATGCCTTGAATGCAATGTGTTTAGCATATTAATAATAAAGACTGCTTCATACTGAGTAAGTAATTTTATTGATATTTTTCCTTATCTTCTATAATGTGAAAGGTCAATTAGATGTATAGAAACAATGGAATTTTTCAGAGCAGGACTCACCATTTCTCTGTGTTGACATCTTTTAACTATGTTCAAAGTTTATTAAATGTGCAAAGGTAGTACAGTTACAGGAAGAAAGTGGTAGGGTCAGAGGTCACAATCCATAACAAGGTGACAGTCGCTTGTGGATGCACCCGAGGAGTTGAGTTAGAGTGAGAATTGCCTTTCAGGTTGCCAACGGGGAATGAAGAGAATAACACCATCATTGTTAGTATCGAATTAATTAAAATGAATAATGACAGAGATTTTGTTGGCTTTATATCAGACTGAGTATAGATAAGTTAATCTAGAGTAATCCTTGAGTATAGATAATCCCTTATGAGATTCCAAATTTTGCATAGGTGCAAAATTGTGGATTTAGAAAAAGATTATATATGTTTTAGTTTCAGTTCAGTTCAGTCGCTCAGTCATGTCTGACTCTTTGTGACCCCATGAATTGCAGCACACCAGGGCTCCCAGTCCAACACCAACTCCTGGAGCCCACCCAAACTCATGTCCATTGAGTCTGTGATGCCATCCAACCATCTCATCCTCTGTCGTCTTCTTCTCCTGCCCTCAATCTTTCCCAGCCATCAGGGTCTTTTCAAATAAGTCAGCTTTTGCATCAGGTGGCCAAAGTATTGAAGTTTCAGCTTTAGCATCAGTCCTTCCAATGAAGACCCAGGACTGATCTTCAGAATCGACTGGGCGGATCTCCTTGCAGTCCAAGGGACTCTCAAGAGTCTTCTCCAACACCACAGTCCAAAAGCATCAATTCTTCAGCACTCAGCTTTCTTCACAGTCCAATTTTTACATCCATACATGACCACTGGAAAAACCATAGCCTTAACTAGATGGACCTTTGTTGGCGAAATAATGTCACTGTTTTTTAATATGCTGTCTAGATTGGTCATAAGTTTCCTTCCAAGGAGTAAGCGTCTTTTAATTTCATGGCTGCAATTACCATCTGCTGTGATTTTGGAGCCCCCAAAAATAAAGTTTGCCAATGTTTCCACTGTTTCTCCATCTATTTCCCATGAAGTGATGGGACCAGATGCCATGATCTTTGTTTTCTGAATGTTGATGTTTAAGCCAACTTATTCACTCTCCTCTTCTACTTTTATCAAGAGGCTCTTTAGTTCCTTTTCACTTTCTGCCACAAGGGGGGTGTCATCTGCATATCTGAAGTTATTGATATTTCTCCTGGCAATCTTGATTCCAGCTTCTGCTTCTTCCAGCCCAGCGTTTCTCATGTTGTACTCTGCATATAAGTTAAATAAGCAGGGTGACAATATACAGCCTTGACATACTCCTTTTCCTATTTGGAACCAGTCTGTTGTTCCATGTCCAGTTCTAACTGTTGCTTCCTGACCTGCATACAGGTTTTTCAAGAAGCAGGTCAGGTGGCTCGGTATTCCCATCTCTTTCAGAATTTTCCACCGTTTATTGTGATCCACACAGTCAAAGGCTTTGGCATAGTCAATAAAGCAGAAATAGATGTTTTTTTGGAACTCTCTTGCTTTTTCGATGATCCAGCAGATGTTAGCAATTGGATCTCTGGTTCCTCTGCCTTTTCTAAAACCAGCTTGAACATCTGGAAGTTCACAGTTTATGTATTGCTGAAGTCTGGCTTGGAGAATTTTGAGCATTACTTTACTAGCATGTGAGATGAGTGTAATTGTGCAGTAGTTTGAACATTCTTTGGCATTTCCTTTCTGTATAACCATATAAATATATACATTTGCAAACTTCCAGTCTGTAACAATATGTATATATTTATATACAGCCAAATCTATTGGCCCAGAATTAGAAAAAAATATTCTTCCACTTTATGGCTCCCTTTCCTAAAATTTGTCAAACATATTGTTCCACTATCTATTTGAACTCTATTCTTTGGACATATAATATATAAGAATACAGTAAAACTACATCAGAGAGTCTGTGGCAGGGAAAAGGATAAAACTTGTGTCATAGAAGTTCTATGATGTTAGGAAACAAACCTAGACAGCACATTAAAAAAGCAAAGACAGTATTTTGCCAACAGAGGTCCGTATAGTCAAAGCTATGGTTTTTCCCATACTCCTGTATGGATGTGAGAGTTGGATCATAAAGAAAGCTAAGTGCCAGAAATTTAGGCTAAGTTGATGCTTTTGAACTGCGGTGTTGGAGAAGACTCTTGAGAGTTCCTTGGATGGCAAGGAGATCAAACCTGTCAATCCTAAAAGAAATCAGTCCTGAATATTCATTGGAAGGACTGATGCTGAAGCTGAAACTCCAATACTTTGGCCACCTGTTGCGAAGAACTGACTCATTGAAAAAGACCCTAATGTTGGGAAAGAGAAGGTGGGAGGAGAAGGGGATGACAGAGGACAAGATGGTTGGATGGCGTCACTGACTACATGGACATGAGTTTGAGCAAGCTCCAGGAGTTGGTGATGGACAGGGAAGCCTGGCATGCTGCAGTCCATGGGGTCACAAACAGCTGGACACAACTAAGTGACTGAATTAAATTGAATGTGAGGAGAAAGATAAACTAGGTATCACTATGGAGAAAAAGTATGACCTCATCTAACCACAAATTAGTCCATGAAATATACTTCTAATATTTTATTAAAAATACATAATCTAGGATTTCCCTGGTGTCTCAATGGTAAATAATTTACTTGCCAATACAGGAGACACGAGTTTGATCCCTGGTCTAGGAAGATTGCGCATGCCACAGAGCAAATAAGCCTGTGTGCTACAACTACCACATCCATGCTTTAGATTCCAGGAGCCACAACTAGTGAAACCCATGCACCCTAGAGTCTGTGCTTAGTAATAAGAGAAGCCAATGCAATGAGAAGCCCACTTACCACAACTATATGGTAGCCCCAATTCCTTGGAACTACAGAAAAGCTCATGAAGCAATGAAGACCCAGCACAGTCAAAAAACAAAAATAAATAAATAAAAATTTAAAAATACATAATCTAAAGAAACTTCAAATAGAATAACACCACTAGCAAAATCAATGTAATTTGTTACCAAATCCAAATATAACATATTAAAAATTATTGTATGAGAGTTACAAGAAGAATTCTTTTTGGGTTTCATAAAACTCATAGTGCTTAAAGTGGTTATTTTAACAATCATTTTCTTGAAGTCTCATAGTGCAGTAGAGATCTGACATGGGGTTGCATGTGATTGCTCTTTGATTTCACAATCAGTGCCAAGTTCTTCTTGTAGTGTTAGCAAACAGACTTTCAAGCTTAATTTCTTCTCCCTGGTCTCCTCCTCTTTGTATTTGTATATCAAACATCAAGATACTATACATGCATCATTTTCTGACATAAGGTGGGTGAAAAACTCAAGCACTAACATGACTATTTTCTGACTCTTTCAGAACAGACAAAATAAAGCTAAAAGATAACTGGTCTGTACATATAAGTCAGATATCACAGAGTAGCTCTGTTGCATAAAAGTAACTAAACAGATAGGTAGGTAGGTAGATAGACATCTTATCCTAACATGAGGGATTAAAAAATTAATGGAAAATACATTTTTAAAAATTTTGGTTATTTTCAGTAAGAGCAAGTGGTACTGAAAATTTTATTATTTTATCATATGGAAATATCACTGTATCTTCAGGTTTTATGATAAAAGTTAACTCTAACTTAAGCAATGGTTGTACACCATTTCAATGGCTCTGCAGCATCAAATTTCTAAGAAAATTTTTGAGATTAATATAATTTTGACTTTTGAATATTAAAACTAATAAAATTATTCTGATTGTAGTCTTATAATTTAATTGTCCTTTTTATAGTGTTTTTTCTTTTTAAAATACAAATATTCCTCAAAAAACATGCATAAATATTAAATAAAAAGTCCAGTGCAAAATAAAAATTACACTGTAAAGATACATATTTTCAAGGTTTTTGTGATGAGAATTCCACATTAACCATGTGACAAGGACATTCCAGAGATACTTGTAAGAGTAATGACTCACATTTGTGTAGCACTTGACACTATAAACAGAGATATCAAATATATTCATTTCATCTTCATAAGAATTTCAAACCCCTGTTTCATAAATGAGAGGTACGAGAGTAATATAGACCAGAGCAGTCACATCTTATGATTATGTCAGCCAATGATGCAGGGCATTTGTGCTCTTCTGGAAGAGGGAAGAAGGAAAAAATCCATGAAAATCATGAACACCCTTTTTTCCAATTTCAATATTTCATTAATGTTAAATTTATGAAAATTATTACTATTGCCTTTGGTTATATGTTGCCAGAATTGGCTCATGATAGCAGTTATCACACTCTATTGCTATTTCTCATTATCTCTCTGCCTGCTGGTACTGTGTTCAGAAAGGAGTGCCTTGCACTCTGCACTTCTGAATACTTCACAGAGCCAAGACCTAACTGAGGCTATTTGTTGAATATACGTAATGTCTACTTGTCAGTATACACTCAAAGTCACTTGAAAATAACTTTATCTAGTACTTAGGTTTGTGGAACTTTTTCTTATTTGTATTTTTTAAAGAACATTTTAAAAATACGTTTATCCTCTAAACTAGGCTAAAGAGAGAATCACTTAAGGTATTCTCCAATGTTAACTGATACCATTTTAGTTGTGATTGCTTCTTTTATACCTGCTAGCTTCATTTTCCATAATATTTTATTAATTCTTTTTAAGTGATAAACATCTATTCTAATTTAGACAAAAAGCATTTTATTTTTAGAAACACTGAGTAATATAGTCTCACAGGTAATAATCACATAATGAATTTTTTATAATTTTGGTAATACCCCTAAAACTGCTTTAATAACTACACATTTGAATATAAATATACCTTTTACTTTTCTCTACTTATCTTTTAATTTTTTTAATCTATTTTTTTTTCTATGAAGGGTAATTGCTTCACAAAATTTTGTTGTTTTCTGTCAAACATCAACAAGAATCAACCATAGGTATACATATGTTTTTCTTTATTTTTGCCCTCCCTCCTTTTTCCCTTCTCTCTATCCTTCCTTGCTTCCTTCTTCCCTCACTTTCTTTATCTTTAAGGAAACAGTTACTGAGCTACTGCAATATACTCATTCTTCCAGGAATCTCAGGGACAAGAACAATCCTTACCTGCCTGGAGCTTAGATTCTACTGCTAGTATTAAGCATGAACTAACTTTTAGAAAAATGCTGCAAATATACAAATCTAAAGACCAAGAAAGAGTCAGGAATCTCTATAGTTGCTTTGAAAAAATTATAGAATTAATAATATACATAATTTTAACTGAAAGCATCTATGACAGAGTGTTCATGAATTAATTATAATTGAAAACCAGTTGCTTGAGCAAAATAAGGGAAAATTCCACACTTTCTCCTCAACTGACAATATCTGTAATACATATTTGATTTTTTTCAATTTAAATACATCCAACACCATAGCATTTGTAAATTTTAAAAGAAAAATCTATCTGTAAAATACTGGTATTGAAATAATTTTCTATGAAATTCTGTCAATGTCAAATCTCAGAAATGTATTGGAAGAGTAAGTAGATGATGAATCAGTTCTGATTGAGAAAATCAAAACATTCCACATAGCAACCTAACAATCACATACAGATCTATTAATCAGTTTCTTTCTTTATTAAATCCATATTTCAACTAATAGTTCCAACACCCTCAGAGAAGGGAAAGTTATGTACAAATGATCCCAGTCTGAGAAAAGCTGTGATCTGAATGATAGTGAAAAGTGCACAAGATTACACTGAAATGAACACAGCAGTTGTTCCTCCTTTGTATGTTATTATAAAGAGAAGTGGGGGTCAAATTGCATGAATGATAAATGGAAGGTGCTTGAATTGGGTTGGTTCTTTTATGAACATTATACATTGACCTTGGCAGTTTTGACAATTACATCCATCATGTCTAGGAATCCATTCCAACATCCAGCCTGTTCTCTAATGTGACTAAATAAACAGGGTTTGTGAATATAAGAATCAAAGATTGATCTTCTGTGCCATTGCACTGATTAACAGTTTGTTACTTGCTGAAGGTTTTTCATTCCGTGGATTATGCAAGGATCATAATTCACTATGGCACACCTGTAGATAGCATGTGAGAATGCTTTAATCTTCACTTATAGGCTTCAAAAGGCTGAATATTAGACTTCTAAGTTTGATAGTCAAAATGAAATAAAACCGTTAAGGAGTTCTTTGCATACTTCTAATGTGTATTTTATTATTTCCATGTTGCTTTAATAGAAACAGCTGGTTGAAGAAGGAAATACACCAGACTTTCTAATTTTTACACTATTTTCACTTGTGAGTAACCTAAACATCAATTTTCAAGTTTAAAAGAATTTTTCTTCTTCAAATATCTTTGACTTGAACAGAATTATGTGTAGGTTAATAATCAGGTCTTCCTCCCAACCAAAAACATTAAACACAACATTATTTGAAGTGATAAAATTTTCCCTAGAGAGTTTATTATCGACTCTACAACAGTACCTTAAAAGGCTATGGCAATGTATGTGTCTGTGTATGAGCACTGGGGGATTCTAAAGTATTTGGTGTTCTCAAGAACTTACAAATTGGAGTTATTTAATAAAGACTCTGGTTTCTTTAAAATGATATGGTGATAACTGCTCCATGTCATAGCTGGCTGGGTTATCTCACTGGCAAAAGCCTCATATCTGAACTGACAAATAAATTCTCAAAGTCAGGTATGTGGCGTGTATTTACAAGCCCTCATTTCACCTTGGTTTCAGATAGATAATCTGGATCATATCAAGAATTCAGTCCAATTGAATAATTTTTAGATTCAATGTAAATTTCATTAATCGGTAAACCTCTTTCAGGATTCAAACTTCTTCTACATATAGGTGTTTCCTTCATCCCCTTCCTGGTCCAGCTTCCAATCTCTGGATGGCACAGTCCAAGAATCAGTTGTGTCGGGACTCTGGTATAGGAAGCCCATATAAACTCATCCTTAGCATCCATCAGTTGCATGCTTCTTTGCTCTGCTGAGCAGATCCTATCTCTGTGTCTGCCCTGGATTTGTGGGACTATTACCATCTCTTCTAAATTCACAGCAAACTCAGAAACATGACAGCACTACTTCCAGTGTCCTGTCTTCCTTTAGGATACAATTTTGAGTCTACTGCTAGAGATGGAAAGGAGAGTATGTGACTTTCACTCTTCTAAAGTCCCCGTTTCTCATCCTACTTTTCCTGGCTTTATCTCCTCCAAGTTCTACTACTTTCCAGCACTATTTCCTGTTTAATCTGCCAGGAGGAAATTAGCGTACAAGGTCTTAGACCAAGAGCAATGTCCTTTTTACTTACTAATTTATAGCTGTCTTTGCTTTCAGGATGCATCAATGAACAGGCTAGGGATCTTCCTCTCTGCCCTTTTAATCTTCTCCCATTCATCCCCTTGTCCTCTTCTTGACCTCATGCAGTGACTACTGGTAAAGGCAGTGAAGATAAACAAAATCCACAGCAGGGCTTTCCTGCTGGCTGAGTGGTAAAGTATATGCCTGCCCGTTCAGGAGACATGGGTTTGATCCCTGATCTGTGAAGATCCGCATGTGGTGGAGTAACTAAGGTCATGTACCACAACTATTGAGCCTTTACTCTAAAGCCCAGGAACCTCAACTACTGAGCCTACATGCCACAGTTACTGAAGCCCACATGCCTAGAGCCCATGCTATGCAACAAGAGAGGCCACTGAAATGAGAAGCCCACATACCACAACTAGAGAGTAGCCCCCATTCATCACAACTAGAGAAAGCCTGTGCACAGCAACAGAGACCCAGCACAGTCGAAAAATGATTAATTAAATTTAATTTAAAAGAATTCACAACAAAACCTCTAAAATCTATTTAGAATTATGACTTAAAACAGCACATCTATGTAATTACACATTTACATTACTATTTCATATCACTGCATTACATCTACATTAGATAGCACATCAAAAACAAGCTCCAGTTCCTACCCTCAATGCTTTTGATTTAATAGAGCTCCTAACATTATCACTTTCTCAAAATTGTCTGAAGGATATTGTTGCTTCAGAAAGATACCTGTTAACAACTCTACAGGCTAAAGAATTTTCCTTCTGCCCCATTGTGACTGTGTGCTACACCACTTCAGTAGTGTCTGACTCTTTGTGACCCTATTGACGATAGCCTGCCAGGCTCCTCTGTCCATGAGCATTCTGCAGGCAAAAATATTGGAGTGAGTTGCCATGCCCTGCTCCAAAGGATATTCCCAACCAAGGGAATATCTAAAAATTCTGCATTAACTTGCAGATTGCAGATTCTTTACCACTAGCGCCACCTAGGAAGCCCCATTGTGACCTATAGGATCTCATACCTTAGATTTTACCTCTTCCAAATAACAATTAAGATTGAACTAGAACTGATAATTACCTCTTTTTGATGATTTCACATATGCCATCAGTTCTCAAGGATTATCTGATTTGTTCATATGAAATTCTTTTCAAAAGCCATCAGTCATAGTTTAGCATATTATCAACAAAAAACACACCAAATTCAAATAATTAATAATTCAATAAAACTTTGACTGACAGTGATATTATATATACTGATACATTGCCTAGTTTTGTACATATGGTTCCTGTTTTAATTCCATAAATTAGGAATATATTCATGCTTTAAAATTATAAAGTATTATAAGAATAATGATTCTCCATTTTTCTTTCATCTGCTTTTCTTCTAGTGAGTATATTACTAAAAGAACAAAAATAATTGCCTAGTGGAAATAAAAATAATTAAATAACTTACCGGATGTGGCACTAGGTAAAAATCTATGAATGTGAATTAAAATTAAATTGGATGAAAGAGGGTAATAAGTTGGCCTCAAGCATAGATCATATTATACACAAGATTATTATTGAATACCAGCTGTGATTTTCTTTGAAGTAGCAGGTTTATCTCTTTTTAAAAAGTGAATGCCATTGGTTAATTTGATACAAAAATTTTTGTGACTTCCAGATAGCTAAAATGTACTCATTAAAAACATTTAAATAATTAAAGGGTCCTCCTTCTAGTCCAAGTTGATATTATTGAATTAGTGTTCTCATATTGGCTCTTGGCTAGAACACACCCTGCTTTGTCCCCTGAAGGTCAAGAGTTTTACAACAACAGCTCTTGTAAAGGGGCGAAATGCAATTTACAAAGGTTTGACATCATGGCCTTCACTATTTCAATAGCAAAGAGATTATAGTATGTACTTGAATAATAAAGACATTAAATATTCTATAAAATGAATGCCATAAAATACATACTTAAAGATAGAAGGAAAAACAATTAAGTTGGTAAAGGAAATTCAACCCACCATTTTATTCAATGAGTTCAGTTCAGTTCAATCTCTCAGTCGTGTCCGACTCTTGCGACCCCTTGAGACCCCATGAAGCCCAGCAAGCCAGGCCTCCCTGTCTATCACCAACTCCCGGAGTTCACTCAAACTCATGTCCATTGAGTCGGTGATGCCATCCAGCCATCTCATCTTCTGTCGTCCCCTTCTCCTCCTGTCCTCAATCATTCCCAGCAACAGGGTCTTTTCAAATGAGTCAGCTCTTTGCATCAGGGGGCCAAAGTAATAGCTTCAGCTTCAACATCAGTACTTCCAATGAACAACCAGGACTGATCTCCTTTAGGATGGACTGGTTGGATCTCCTTGCAGTCCAAGGGATTCTCAAGAGTCTTCTCTAACACCACAGTTCAAAAGCATCAATTCTTTGGCACTCTGCTTTCTTTACAGTCCAACTATCACATCCATACATGACCACTGGAAAAACCATAGCCTTGACTAGATGGACCTTTGTTGACAAAGTAATGTCTCTCCTTTTTAACATGCTGTCTAGGTTGGTCATAACCTTCTTTCCAAGGAGTAAGTGTCTTTCAATTTCATGGCTACNGACCACTGGAAAAACCATAGCCTTGACTAGATGGACCTTTGTTGACAAAGTAATGTCTCTCCTTTTTAACATGCTGTCTAGGTTGGTCATAACCTTCTTTCCAAGGAGTAAGTGTCTTTCAATTTCATGGCTACAATCACCATCTGCAGTGATTTTGGAGCCCAAAAAAATAAAGTCAGCTACAGTTTCCACTGTTTCCCCATCTATTTACTATGAAGTGCTGGGACTGGATGCCATGATCTTAGTTTTCTGAATGTTGAGCTTTAAGCCAACTTATTCACTCTTCTCTTTCACTCTNGAGCCCAAAAAAATAAAGTCAGCTACAGTTTCCACTGTTTCCCCATCTATTTACTATGAAGTGCTGGGACTGGATGCCATGATCTTAGTTTTCTGAATGTTGAGCTTTAAGCCAACTTATTCACTCTTCTCTTTCACTCTCAACAAGAGGCTCTTTAGTTCCTCTTCACTTTCTGCCATAAGGGTGGTGTCATCTGCATATCTGAGGTTATTGATATTTCTCCTGGCAATCTTGATTCCAGCTTGCACTTCTTCCAGCTTAGTATTTCTCATGATGTACTCTGCATAGAAGTGAAATAAGCAGGGTGACAATATACAACACTCCTTTTCCTATTTGGAACTAGTCTGCTGTTCCATGTCCAGTTCTAAGTGTTGCTTCCTGACCTGCATACACATTTCTCAAGAGGCACGTTAGGTGATCTGATATTCCCATCTCTTGAAGAATTTTCCACAGTTTATTGTGATCCACACAGTCAAAGGCTTTGGCATAGTCAATAAAGCAGAAGTAGATGTTTTTCTTGGACTCTCTTGTTCTTTAGATGATCCAGTGGATGTTGGCAATTTGATCTCTGCGTTTTCTAAAACCAGCTTGAACATCTGGAAGTTCACGGTTCATGAATTGCTGAAGCCTGGCTTGGAGAATTTTGAGCATTACTTTACTAGCTAGTGTAAGATAATTGTGTGGTAGTCTGAGCATTCTTTGGCATTGCCTTTCTTTGGAATTGGAATGAAAATTGACCTTTTCCAGTCCTGTGGCCACTGCTGAGTTTTCCAAATTTGCTGGCATATTGAGCGCAGCACTTTCACAGCATCATCTTGCAGGATTTGAAATAGCTCAACTGGATTTCCGTCACCTCCACTAGCTTTGTTTGTAGTGATGCTTCCTAAGGCCCACTTGACTTCATATTCCAGGATGTCTGGCTTTAGGTGAGTGATCACACCATCATGATTATCTGGGTCATGAAGATCTTTTTTTGTATAGTTCTTCCATGTATTCTTGTCACCTTTTCTTAATATCTTCTGCTTCTGTTAGGTCCCTACCATTTCTGTCCTTTATTGAGCCCATCTTTGCATGAAGTGTTCCCTTGGTATCTCCAAATTTCTTGAAGAGATCTCTAGTCTTTCTCATTCTATTGCTTTCCTCTATTTCTTTGCATTGATTGATGAGGAAGGCATTTGTATCTCTCCTTGCTATTCTTTGGAACTTGCATTCAGATGGGTTTATCTTTCCTTTTCTCCTTTGCTTTTGGCTTATCTTCTTTTCACAGCTATTTGTAAGGCCTCCTCAGACAGCCATTTAGTTTTTTTGCATTTCTTTTTCTTGGGAATGGTCTTGAATCCTGTCTCCTGTACAATGTCAAAAACCTCCATCCATAGCACATCAGGCACTCTGTCTATCAGATCTAGTCCCTTAAATCTATTTCTCACTTTCACTGTACAGTCATAAGGGATTTGATTATCCATGCCATATTGAGTGTACTATTGAAAGGATATCTCAGTTCTTCTCTTGATCCATAATAATGTCTTTTTTATGGTGTTAGTAAATTTTTTTCCATGCAAAATGACCCATAATGAAGATAAATTCTTTACCCAACATTCCAATAAAGAAATAGAAATAGAACCTAATGTGAGACAATTAGCTTGTCTGAAAATACTGAGATTAAATGTTGAATACCAAGGCAGCATCTTTATAAGGAATTTCTCAGTTAGTTTTGACCTTAGCGACCCTTAGGCTGAAGACTTCATACCAAAATCCTCCAGAGTTGTACCACCAAAAGAGTGGACACAATTTAAATATGAATTTCATGTCCCATCCAAATGCATCCTATCACAATGAACTTTTGCTCTGTCATATAGTCATGGTGCCTCTCTTATTTTATCCCCCATTTTAGACTACTTCACATGGGAAACCATAGCTGTTTGGCCCTTCTAGTATTCTCTTGGCCAGAATCTCCCATTACAGCTGTACTCTTTAGATTTCTGTTAGAAATTTTATGGCTTCAAGATCTCCTCCTTCAATTAAAAATAAATAAATTTAACTTAAAAAAAAAAGATCACCTTTACCTGCCCAAGAAGCTAACATCGAAACTCATATTTGTGACACACAGTATATTCTCACATAAAATATATGCTCTGAGCTCCAAATTCCACATGGCTTCTATATCACTGAGGGCTTCCCTTGTGGCTCAGTTGGTAAAGAATCTGCCTGCAATGCAAGAGACTTGGGTTCAATCCCTAGGTTAGAAATATCCCCTGAAGAAGGGAAAGGCTACCCACTCGTGTTTTGGCCTGGAGAATTTCATGGACTGTACAGTACATGTGTTCACAAAGAGTTAGACATGACTGAGCAACTTTCATTTTTCTGTATCACTGAAAATTATCTGAACTACATCTAATGAGTAAGTTGTTATTGTTCAGTTGGTCAGTCGTGTTCAACTCTTTTGTCCCCATGGGATTGCAGTATGCCAGGCTTCCCTGTCCTTCACAATCTCCTGGAATTTGCTCAAACTCATGTCCATTGAGTTGGTGATGCCGTCCAACCATATCATCCTCTGAAATCCCTTTCACTTCCTGCCTTCAATCTCTTCTAGCATCAAGGTCTTTTCTAATGAGTCAGCTCTTCACATCAGGTAGCCAAAGTTTTCATAATAAGGCCAAAGTTTCAGCTTCAGCATCAGTCCTTCCAATGAACTCTAAGGATTGATTTCCTTTAGAATTTATTGGTTTGATCTCCTTGCAGTTCAAGGGACTCTAAAGAGTCTTCTCCAACACCATAGTTCAAAAGCCAGTAAGTATTCATCCTTAAATTCCAGGAGACTTTTCAGAATTCTTTTTACAACTTCCAGGCAAAAGTATGAAAGTATCTAGCCCCCAAAGGAAATTTCATCTCCCTCAACTGAGATTTCCAGTTGTCAGTTTCCTATTACAGCAACCAGCAAAACCTATTTATGAAAAACATATGTAAGAGAACACAATATTTTATTTCTTTTGTGAAGGCTTCTTATTGATTGGTCCTGAGGGTACAGAAATGGATGATATTTATACCCTACTCTCTAGAAGTCATAATAGAAAAGAGTAAAGCACATTGTAAAAGTTTATTTCAAATATTTAAGTGATAAAATGGAAGCATGGGAAAAGTACCCTGGGAGTCTAGACAAGAAAGGATCCTATCATGCTTAAAGGAATTTGTGGTAACATAGCAGAGATATAGTGAGCAGGGTCTTGAAGGAAGAGGATGGCTTTTGCCAAACAAGGAGTGAAGAGCATCTATGCACAGGGCAGAGGCAAAAGTGTGGAGATGTAAACAAGCAGGTTTCCAATGGGATTCGCACGAACAGGGTGAGACTGAAACCTGAGTATGAGACAGAAGAGTGGTGGGAATCAATCATTACCTTATAGATCACAAGATATAGATCACTAAGATTATAGAGTATTTATCCAAAACAGACATCCGAGGGGTTTTAAAACTGAAAAAAAAAAGATGTAATAATGTGAGTATTCTGACAGAAATGTGCAGGATGAATCCAGTAGGAGAAACAAGATGATCTGTTTCTACAATCTAAGTAAGAGATATTAACAGCTTTTACTAAAGTAATTAGTAGTCAAAATACAAACAGATTTAGGAAACAAACTTATGGTTACCAAGGAAGAAAGAGGAGAGAAACAGACTGGGAAATTGGGATTGACATATGCACCCTGCTGCTGCTGCTGCTGCTAAGTCGCTTCAGTTGTGTCCGACTCTGTGCGACCCCAGAGATGGCAGCCCACCAGGCTCCCCTGTCCCTGGGATTCTCCAGGCAAGAACACTGGAGTAGGTTGCCATTTCCTTCTCCAATGCATGAAAGTGAATAGTTAAAGTGAAGTCACTCAGTCATGTCCTACTCCTAGCGACCCCATGGACTGCAGCCCACCAGGCCCCTCTGTCCATGGGATTTTCCAGGCAAGAGTACTGGAGTGGGTTGCCATTGCCTTCTCCGATGCACCCTACTATATGTAAAATAGATAACTAATAAGAACCTGCAGTTTAGCACAGGGAACTCTAGTCAATTCTCTGTAATGACTTACATGGGAATCAAATCTAAAAAAAAAAGTATATGTATTTGTATAACTGATTTACTTTGCTGTACAGCAGGAACTAACACAACTTTGCAGGTCAACTATATACATATATGTATATATATATATACACACACACATATATATACATATACACACACATATATATACTCCATCAAAATTAATAAAAACACACAATTAGTACATTATGGAACAGGATCAACAGAAATTTAGAACTAATTTTACCTGGGAAATGAAAGGAATGAATGAATTCAGTATTACTCAGAATGTTTATAGTGAGGTGTGGTGGTTTATTTGCTAAATTGTATTTAACTCTTACGACCCCATGGACCCACTAGGGTCCTTTGTCCATGGAATTTTCCAGGCGAGAATACTGGGGTTGGTTGTCACCTCCTTCTCCAGGGGACCTTCAAACCCAGGGATAAGACCTGGGTCAGACCCTGTAAATAATAATTTTGCCAAAAGAGGAGAGTGAAAAAGTTGGCTTAAAGCTCAACATTGAGAAAATGAAGATCATGGCATCCGGTCCCGTCACTTCATGGGAAATAGATGGGGAAACAGTGGAAACAGTGTCAGACTTTATTTTGGGGGGCTCCAAAATCACTGCAGATGGTGACTGCAGCCATGAAATTAAAAGACACTTACTCCTTGGTAGGAAAGTTATGACCAACCTAGATAGCATATTCAAAAGCAGAGATATTATTTTGACAACAAAGGTCTGTCTAGTCAAGGCTATGGTTTTTCCTGTGGTCATGTATGGATGTGAAAGTTGGACTGCGAAGAAAGCTGAGCACCGAGGAATTGATGCTTTTGAACTGTGGTGTTGGAGAAGACTCTTGAGAGTCCCTTGGACTGAAAGGAGACCCAACCAGTCCATTCTAAAGGAGATCAGTCCTGGGAATGAATGATGCTAAAGCTGAAACTCCAGTACTTTGGCCACCTCATGCGAAGAGTTGACTCATTGGAAAAGACTCTGATGCTGGGAGGGATTGGGGGCAGGAGGAGAAGGGGATGACAGAGGATGAGATGGCTGGATGGCATCACCGACTCGATGGACATGAGTTTGAGTGAACTCTGGGGGTTGGTGATGGACAGAAAGGCCTGGCATGCCACAATTCATGGGGTCGCAAAGAGTTGGACACGACTGAGTGACTGAACTGAACTGAACAAAAGAGAACACAGCTGAAGGAAGGAAATGAAAGAACAAAGATAAAGAGATAGATTTCGATTTGTATAACATCCAGGTAAAGATACATATCCAGTACATAGTTGGAATATTCTCTCGAGTTTATTTCCAATATTGCACATTACAGATATTAGAAAAATATTATACTAAGTCGGAATTTAAATGCTTACTTATGTTTTCCACATAAAATACTCCGCATAAACCAACATGTGTAAATTACTCATGACAGCTGCTATACAACTTCAAACAGTAAAACATCTGAAAAGTTTATATTTAGAGTTACTCTTTCCTTAAAAGGACATTATATTTTCTAAAGTCTTTTTCCATAGAAGAATGATAACTTTATAAGTGTCCAGGGCAATTGGTAAGCAGTTAGAAAATTGTCTTGAATTAAGTAAAAAGTACCAGAAATTCTGATCAGTTTATCCTAAATGTAAGATTAATAAAATAAGCAACTATATAATGTCATCAACATTGTCAATACTGGTCAAGTTCTCTACATTTTATGTCTTTGCTAAATTTATGTCAGTTTCCTAATGGGTAATATGACAGAGAAGCCATAATATAGAGGTTCTATGAGTCAAGATGAGCTAAGTCACATTGTGATAAAATATGAGTAATCCTAAATCTTAGTTCCTTAAGCACTGTTAAATATATTCTCTCACCCATACAAAGTCCATTTTGTATCAATAGATATTGTTCTCCCTTTGAGAACATATAAATAAAAATTCAAGCCAAACCCTATGATAATCTGAAATTTGCCATTTCAATATGTGTAGCTTTCTGTGTTTTCTTGGTGGGAAAAAGAAAGAGCAAAAAGAAACACTGTAATAAGTACTGAACAGAAGTAACTCATCTCTTCCACTTCCTGTTGCACATGGTCATATGGCAAGATCATATGGTCATAACCCAACTATGACAGGTTTTGGAAAATATAGAGCTGCACATGGATATTTAATAAGCATTATTTGTGTCTGTCATAGAGACAATCACAGGTGAACACAGAGTTGAATGCTTCAATAATCCCTTAATTGTCACTTATAGGAACTAGAGAGTATCAGAAATCTGAGCTCTTTAGTCACCAGAGATTCAGTCCATTCTTTTAGAGACACTTTTAAAAGAGCATCAGGTGATAAGACTCCAAAGGAGAAAAAAATGGAGAATCTAACTTGTTCACATTTTATCATTTCCAAATATTACATTCACAGGATTTTTAGAATGAGAAAGAGAGTATTTAATCTGCTCATTTAAGTAAGAAGGAAACTTTAATTCACAAGAAAAAAAATGAAGAACTTACCCTGTGTCACAAAGTAATTTAGTGGGAGAGATCAAATGAGCACCAGTGATCATTTTCACTATACAGGATCCCCTTCTGAGCCATTGATTCTCTATCTGAAAACACAAAATTCTAGCATTAGTAGAAATTACAGCCAAAACTATCCGGCATCAGTTAGTTCAGTTCAGTTCAGTCGTTCAGCCACGTTAGACTCTTTGCGACCCTATGGACTGCAGCAGGCCAGACCTCCCTGTCCATCACCAGCTTCTGGAGTTTACTTAAACTCATGTCCATTGAGTCAGTGATGCCATCCAACCACCTCATCCTCCGTCATCCCCTTCTCCTCCTGCCTTCAATCTTTCTTAGCATCAGGATCTTTCCCAATGAGTCAGTTCTTTGCATCACCTCGCCAAAGTACTGGAGTTTCAGCTTCAACACCAGTCCTTCCAATGAATATTCAGGACTGATTTCCTTTAGGATGGACTGGTTGGATCTCCTTCCAGTTCAAGGGACTCTCAAGAGTCTTCTACAATACCACAGTTCAAAAGCATCAATTCTTTGGGGCTCAGCTTTCTTTACAGTCCAACTCTCACATTCATACATGACTACTAGAAAAACCATAGCCTTGACTAGATGGACCTTTGTTGGCAAAGTAATGTCTCTGCTTTTTAATATGTTGTCTAGATTGGTCATAACTTTTCTTCTAATGATCAAACATCTTTTAATTTCATGACTGCAGTCACCATCTGCAGTGATTTTGGAGCCCCCAAAAATAAACTCTGACACTGTTTCCACTGTTTCCCCATCCATTTCCCATGAAGCGATGGGATCGGATGCCATGATCTTCATTTTCTGAATGTTGAGCTTTAAGCCAACTTTTTTGCTCTCCTCTTTCACTTTCATCAAGAGGCTTTTCAGCTCCTCTTCACTTTCTGCCATAAGGGTGGTGTCATCTGCATATCTGAGGTTATTGATATTTCTCCCGGCAATCTTGATTCCAGCTTGTGTTTCTTCCAGTCCAGCGTTTCTCATGATGTACTCTGCATAGAAGTGAAATAAGCAGGGTGACAATATACAGCCTTGACGTACTCCTTTTCCTATTTGGAACCAGTCTGTTGTTCCATGTCCAGTTCTAACTGTTGCTTCCTGACCTGCATACAGATTTCTCAAGAGGCAGGTTAGGTGGTCTGGTATTCCCATCTCTTTCAGAATTTTCCACAGTTTATTGTGATCCACACAGTCAAAGGCTTTGGCATAGCAATAAAGCAGAAGTAGACGTTTTTCTGGAACTCTCTTGCTTTTTACGTGATCCAGCGGATGTTGTTAGACGTCATATTTTGTTCCATCTTTTAAACACCAGTCTCTATTTGAGTTAATTCTAATAAATGTTTATACAAGTCAGAGATTTTTGACACAAATAAAAATAAAACACTTGGTTTTAATGGTTTCCTACTAAGAAAAAATATAGCAAAATACCAGGAAAAATCCGTTTTTTTCTCTCTCCCTCCTTCCTTCTCTCCCTCTTTCCTTCTTTTCCTTTCTTCCTTCTTTCATGTGTCTTTTTCCCCTTTCTCTGTCTCCCTGTCTCTCTTTCCATCTATCATTTATTCATTATCTTGTTTATTTGTATAAAAGACCACGAGAAATCAAAACAACTTAGGATTTCCATTAAATCATTGTGAAACATCACTTGTAGAAGAATTTACTTCTAGAATTTCCCTTAGGGTATAACCTGGGACAAGTTCAGTGACTTAGACACAATGATGTGCTTTTTACCTTCATTTATAACATCAAAATTGTGGTATATTTACACAATGGAATTCTATTCAGCCACCTAAGATAATTATATTAAAATATTTTATGGCTTGTAAAATACTCTTGACTTGTTTGGTAGTTAAAATATTAATATTAGAAGCATTATATGCAATTTGATAATATTTTTAAAATATATATGCATACATACCTGAAAAGAGAAACATCAGAACTTTAATAGTGTAAATTTCTGGATGAGAGATTAAGTTTACATTTAATTTTTGGTTTTTGTACATTTATATTAGAAATATGCCATATACCCGCAATTGAAAAAAAACTAACTCAAATATCAAAATGGAGCTGTCAAAAAATATGCTATAGATTTAATGTTGGAATAATATTTATAGAACTATGACGTAAAATACACATCATAAAACAAAAAACATAGCAACTAAAAAATTATTGAACTCTACTAGAAAAGTGAAAAAAAAAACCTCTTAGGAAAGATTTCTCAAAAGAAATACTACTGGCACCTTCAGTGGTATGATTCTTCCAGGGGCTAAACTATCCCAGAAATTATGGGACATGTAGCACTCCTGGCTCCCACTCACCAAATGCCAGTAAGTTTTACTCACTCAGTCATGTCTGATTCTTTGCAACCCCATGGACTGTAGCCCGCCAGGCTCCTCTGTCCATAGTATTCTCCAGGAAAGAATATTGGAATGGGTTGCCAAGTCCTCCTCCAGGGGATCTTCCCGACCCAGGGATTGAACCCAGATTTCCTGCATTGCCAGCAAATTCTTACCACCTGAGCCACCAGGGAAGCTCTCCCAAATGCCAGTGAAAGTGAAATCGCTCAGTTGTGTCCTACTCTTTGTGACCCCATGGAGTGTATGTAGCCTACCAGGCTCCTCTGTCCATGAGCTTTTCNCCTGCATTGCCAGCAAATTCTTACCACCTGAGCCACCAGGGAAGCTCTCCCAAATGCCAGTGAAAGTGAAATCGCTCAGTTGTGTCCTACTCTTTGTGACCCCATGGAGTGTATGTAGCCTACCAGGCTCCTCTGTCCATGAGCTTTTCCAGGCAATAGTACTGGAGTGGATTGCCATTTCCTTCTCCAGGGGATCTTCCCAACCCAGGGATTGAACCCAGGTTTCCCGCATTGTAGACAGACACTTTACCATCTGAGCCTCCAGGGAAGCACCCAATCATTGAGATTGAATACAATGCCCTCAGGGCTTCCCTGGTGGCTCAGTGGTAAAGAATCTGCCTACCATTGCAGGAAACATGGATTGGATTCCTGATCCAGGAAATCTCACATGCCCATGCATCCCATCTATTGAGCCTGTGCTGTAGAGCCCAGGAGCTGCAGCTACTGAACCCACATGCCGCAACTACTGAAGCCTGTGCATCCTAGAGTCCATGCTCCACAACATGAGAAACCACTGTAATGAGAAACCCACACAAGTAGAGAGCAGCCCCTGCTTGACACAACTAGAGAAAAGGCCATGCAGCAATGAAGACCGAAATACATAAAATTATTTTTTAAATGTCCTCACTATTTCTAAATGCTCAAGGGTTAAGAACCATGGCTAGAAAATGACTGCACCAATGAAAGACAGCCAACTGGCCATATTTATGAACAGGTTTGCCAGTAAGCTGCCCACATAACATGGTAGTAGGTATTAAAGATAAAAAATAATTCCTAAATGATTTTTTTTTTCTGCCCAGGGTCCTTGGGTTAGAGCATGATTCCAGGAAAACTAATACAGGCCTACTATCCTTACTCTCCATTAGTTCTGAGCCTTAGGTTTTAATTAAATTGCTTCCCACAATTCCCTCTATGACCTTGGAGGTCACTTTGCTTCACTCTCCTGGTATCACTTTGCTGAATCTTTTCCAAATTAGGCTAATGAAAATTCCAGCTCTAAAATTCCAATGTTAATTGATTTATAGACTCATTCATGAATATATTCATAATTTTTACCAGGAGCTATAAAGAGGCAAAATAAGCAATAACCGTACTCTCAAAGTCACATAAGAGGTTATGAATTCAGCTTATCTAAAAGAGCTCATTGAGTAAATTCTTAACTGTCTGTCTGTCATTGATATCAGATTTAAAAATGGTTGATAAGCAGAGATTCTAATTTTAAGAAAACTGGACTCAGAGATGTGGGAGAAAAAAAGTTCCGAGTGACAGAAAAATCATGATACATTCAAATCGACTAGTTTAGAACAAATCAAACTTTCAAAAACTGGAATCTTTAATGACAATCCATTTTCTAACCTACATTGCCCTAGATGTCTTCATATTAGTGTCCTTATCATATGAGCGCTTGGTATTTCTATGACTATACCCAACACCATTATCTTTTTAAATGCTTTCCTTTCTCACTAAACTGTAAGTGCTGAGAGAGAAGCTTGGCTCTGGATGGAATATGATTATCTAACTTCTTATCTCAACAGTTTTTAGGTGCTTTTTCTTGCCAAACATCTTGACTGTTTCATTGTGTCTGACTTTTTATGTATAATCTATTACCTCCTCATTTACCGCTACTTTCCACTTTATTTTAGAATTCTTTGTACAAGCATTGATAGTGAAGAACTGCTGAGACTGTGAAGCAAGTCTCCTGTGTGAAAATAGTAGCAATTGTCCGCCATGATTCCTTCATTCATGTTGGTTCTCTCAGTGGACATTCCTTGTCTGTGCTGTCTCACCTGGAGGACTATTGCTGGTTCTACCCTACTGGAAACTTGAGAGCAGTACAATCTTGTTAAATCCTTCTCCCCTTCTCTCTCCCCTAAAAAGAAGTTCACAGTTGATGCTAATATCTTTATCTTTTTTTTTTTTTTTTTGTCGGTGTTTAGTCATCAAGTAGTGCCCATCTCTTGACTCTTTTGTGACCCCATAGACTGTAGCCTGCCAGGCTCCTCTGTCCATGAGATTCTCCAGGCAAGAATACTGGAATGAGTTGCCATTTCCTTTTCCAGGGGATATTCCCAACCCAGAGATCAAACTCAGGTCTCCTGCTTGGCAGGCAGATTCTTTGCCACTGAATCACCTCGGAAGCCCCCATTTAATTTTACTTAAAATGTTACTATGAATCCTTTTTTAAACTTTAAAGTGCTTTGTCATACCAAAATAGTATATTTCATCTTGAGGTCAGAAGCACTATTACTTACAAAGATTTTTTGTTATTTATTTTACTTTCATAAGTAGAATAATTTTTTCTTATTAGATAAGTAAAGTTTATTCACTAAAGGAATTTATGTATGATGGATTTTTAAAAATTAGAAAATATTTATATAATAAGGAAAATATTTATATATAAGTTCTATTACTTCTATCACAAAATCTCACTTTTATCACATTAAAGTTTTTATTTTTTAATCGACCCTTTAAAATAAAAATTTTGGTCTTATAAAGATGTCTTAGGATATATCAATCAGTGATTTTTATGAAAGGTATATATTTTTTCAGGTAGCTTATTCTCAAATAAATGGCAACCCACTCCAGTACTCTTGCCTGGAAAATTCCATGGATGGAGGAGCATGGTAGGCTACAGTCCATGGGGTCTCAAAGAGTCAGACACGACTGAGCAACTTCACTTCACTTCACTTCATTCTCAAATAAAACTACTCACATAGTTATTGGAATTTGGAGTAAATGGAAGAATAATTTGATGTTGTTTTTTGGGAATTTACAAAAGAGTTCTGGGTAAGTTTTGAGATATCAGAATAACTCAGAAAATCAAAAATACAGAATTTATCTGAGTGAACTGCTCACATTAGTCTTGACTTCTCCATGTTAGTTAGAAGGACAGAAAGGTATCACAAAGAGACAGCAGACAGCAAATATCCACATTCCCATTAGCATCCCACTCATTGTGCAATTATGCAATTTGCTTTGCATAAGTATTATGACTTTTAAAAGACACCATATCAAAAAGTGTGTACAGAAGATATCCAAAAGTAACACAGGAGATACTAAATAAAATAAACAGGAAAACTATGTATTCCATAGAATGCTTACACTCACTTTTAGCAACCAAAGACAAGGACATTGAACTATCTTTTCCCCAACAACTTGCAGCCTTAGTTTTAGGAATGCAGCTGAGTGAAATGGAATTTGATGTTCAGGCTGCATTTCTCAGTGTAACGTGGGCAGAGAGCACCCCCTACTTTCTCCTGATTAAATAGCACCCCTGGCCAGGAAGAAAGGAGATACTGGCTCCATGTGGATATTTTGCTCAGAAAATCAGAACGGATTTGTCTATAAGGTTCATTACCTCTTGGCCTCTGTTGGCAATAACCCATATTCAGGAGGCCAGCATTGTGACACCCTCAAAGGAACTCCCTGAAGGAGGCAAAGTCTAGAAGGAGAATACCTGCTCTGAAGTTTCCCACCTTCCCTGAACTGAATCTGCACAGCCACCCCAGGAGGGGAGAATGCAGCTTTGAAAAATAACACCTTTGTTATTCCAAGTGTTAGAGATGAAGCTGAGTTTTCAGATGGCCTCAAGGTTTGTGCACCCTTCACCAAACACAGATGGAAACTGGACTCTTTGAACTGCTTTGAAAATCTGTTACTAAGTATTGCTGTGGGTCTGTGAAGCAGCCATTGCTAACTTCTGACTGCCTGCAATTTTTATGGCTGTGTGATGACAAGGGATAAAATAGCTTCATTTTAGAAATAAATGTCTTATATGCCAGGGAGGGAAAACCCACCGATTAAGCAAGATTTAATCTTTACTATGGTAATTCAAAATGGTGGTCCTTAAAAACTGGTTGCAATATTTGCGTTATAAATAACATTTGCGTTATAGAACATGCTACTAATATTAACCCATTCACACTGTTCTCCTAAATATTTTGACTTTTTATGGTTTCAGTACTTTTTTCAGAAGACATTAAGATACATAAAGATGGATATCATCTATTTATATATCAACGATTGGCATTACACTTTTTTGAACTTTGTAAATTCCATCAGAATATATTGACTCTTTGAATCTAAATCAGAAACAGTTGCTGTCGTAAGTCAATGTCATGCTCTGGGTTACATAGTGGGTCCATGAAAAATAGTTTATATGTTTAACACCACAGTTTTCATTTGCCTATATTAGAAACAACCATTCAGTATGAACCACTGCAAACTGACAATCTTGAATCACATTTAAGCCAGTAGAATTTACAATCAGTTACACATCCAGCATATAACAAGTTAGGTTGTTCTTGTTTTTTTCCCTTCAAAGAAAACTAAGCTACTGAGAGAAGGAATCTAGACATTTCTACAAACAAGTGGAAGGCTATGAGAACTACAGCTGCTTGTTCTTAAGGATAAAACATGGTTTGCCCACACAACACACAGCATTAAACTCTATGTTCTCAATGTAGTTTTATTATGATTTTATAAACACTAAAATTGCACAAGTACACACAGTATGTGTTCATGACTGGACCAAAAATCAACTATCCCTTAGGTTAGTAATGCACATTCAGCAAGTTTTCAGGTTGCTATGGAGACATTAACTTAGCTGTTGTATGTACAACTTTTTTTCATGGTAGGAGTTTAATTATATCAACAGAGGTGCATTATGATATATATTTAATAAGAACACATGTTTTAGCCACAGCAGGCTGTCTCCTTGGAGCCCGCAAGGATAGCTGTGTGACCCCTACCCCACCTCAGGATGCACACCAGCAGGACTGAGAAGACTCAGTAATCTCTTCCCTGAATTTACTGAATATATTTTTTCCTTCAAAAACAAAAACAAACAAAAAACCTGATGCATATATAAAGAGACCAGAAATCTGAGCTTCCTTGCAACTTCCACACCCCAGGGTTCACTGAGTGACTGTAAAATTCTGGGATGCACAATCTTTATTTCTAATTCTTTATTTCATTGTTCCTACCACAGGTATTACTTACAGTGAGAAGAAGAAACCTCATATCATGAGAATTTACAATCTCTACATCTTCCTTTAATTTAAAATGCTGTGTAATTCAAAGATGGCAATGAAATTTCGATGATGTTTCTAAAAAGGGCTTGTGGAACCAGTATCTGATATTAACTACCTGATGGAAGAAAAAGAAAGATAACCTGGAACTAAACAGAAGAAAGGGCAGGAATGAAAGAAAGCCTTGTCACCTGGTTTTCTTCCAATCTATTATTTTGTTGATGAGGAAGCCAAGATGATGTGTAAGAAAAACCTCATTCCCATTCTGGAGATTAAGACAAAAAATTGAATGGAAAAAGAAATTATATGACTGCCTTGCTGGTGTCCCCGCAACATTCTTAAAAAATACTCTCAGAAAGAGTAAGGGCAAGAATGATGATGCAGAGTTAACGGTATCTTCAAGTGACTAGACTTACATAATAACTTGAGATCACTCTCAATTCAACCTAGGTTCATTATTTTAGAACTGAAAATTGTGCCGAGGGCTAGAAGTAAATGACTGAAGCAGAGTCTTTGCCAGGGCCACCTGGTCTGACGATACTGTTTGTGAACAACCGTGAGACTCCCAAGCCAAGGATGGAAGTGGGGCTGTAATAGGCCACATTCTGCTCACCAAGCCACAGCCTCACAATGTGCTGCCTACCCAGCAGAAATTGGATGGAGAATACATTAAAAAAAAAAAAACCCTCATACAAACAAGGGACACCTTATTAAATTTACACACTGACACTCCACAGATGCTCTCTGGCCTCAGTCCGGCTCAAAGAATATTGACTGGTTATGTCAGGCCCCAAAACTGCATTGGATATTTAATTTTCCAATTAAGAAGCAAGGTTCCAGCAGCTGTATATTTGTTTTATCTAAGTCCTCAAAAGAAAGAGAAGTTTTTATCAGGGCCAACATGGTGTGGTCACCAAGCTTCTTCCCTACCATCTCCCCTCGTTCTCCCTCGTGCCTCCTCTGCTCCTCACTGGTCCCAGGGGTCATTGCACCTGCTCGAACCTAGAACACTCCCTCTGCATGCCTGCCCTGTGTTTCTTTCCTCGCTCTGTGCAGGTGCTCAATCATCTCCTTACCAGGAAAGCCTTGCTGGCAGGTCTATCTAACAGGGAGCAACCTCTCTGCTAATCCCCAAGCACTTTGGAATGGCGGTCCCCTATGGTTCCTAATTTTCCTTCATTTAACTTACCATTCCCTACCTACATTACATGTTTAATTAGTAGTCTATTTATAGTCTGTCTCCCCAAACACAAATATAAGATTCAGAAAGCAGAAATGTTTGCTTATTTTGTTTTTTGCATTATCTCTACCTCTGCCAACTCTGGGATGTCACCTGTGATCTAATCTGTCATCAGCCCATCTGGGTAGACTTGTCTTAGGGTTTACCCCCTTTATCTCCTCTCCAGATATATTAAATAAAAGTCAACATGTACTAGAAGGAACTCCACTCCCATCATTTAATCAAAATTTAAAAATTTAAGTAATGTATTCTTTTCTGAAAAAATTTGAATAAATTATGTAAAATATGAAAACGTTCCTTACAAAGTGATATATGGTGATAGAGGAGCTTATTCCTGTCTACCTCAAAAATCAAGGTTCTTATCGTCCCTGCATCAGTTAGGAATTCTCTTAGGCTACACATAATAGCACCATTATGCAATGGGAAATATGTATCAGGAACTACCTTTTCCTCTAGCAAGAACTTTTGAAGTTGACAGTCTAAGACAAACACAGCCCTCAACAATACCTTCAGTACTTGGGTTACTTTTATTTTTATTCTCCTCATTCTTGGCTGTATCTTTCATCTTCATGGTGATAACACAATGTATTCCTCATCATTCTCCATCACTGAGATCATGTTTTAGGCAGGAAAGTTAAGTTGTGGTGAAGTAAAAAATGCAATCTAGTAAAGTCTGACCATTTTAAAGAAGATTTTCCAGAATTTTGTCCAAAAACACCTATTTATATCCCACCAGGAGCCAGAAAAGTGTACCTTCTTTTTTCATATTTATTTATTTACTTTATTTTACTTTACAATACTCTATTGTCTTTGTCATACATCAACATGAATCCCCCACAGGTGGAGGAATGAAATTATACCTCCATTTAAATCAGGTTTTGGTGGTAAGAAAGAAACAATGAATAATGAGAAGAGAACTAGTACATAATCCATCATTGTTCCTACAAGAGGGTGGTAAATATCAGATTACCAACCAATAGGTTTGCTAAAGTGAAAAAAAGGAGAATGTTTTCTCCATAAAAATTCTCTCAAAAAAAATTCAACCTTCATTTGGTCTTATTACACAGTGTAATCTTTAGAGCAGTGTTATACACAAAGGATTATTTTAAATCATTAATAAAAAGACAAATAAAACAGAAAAAAAGGACCAAGGGATATGACACTTTCCCAAAATAGCCAATAGAAAGCAAAAGATTCTCAACCTCACTTATATGTAGGAAATGCAAATTATAACAATGAGATATTATTTCACAGTTTGGCAGAAATAAAAAGCCTGGATAATATTAAACACCTGCAAAAATGTAAGAAAATGGCAGCTCCTATACCACTGAAGAGAGTGTAAATCAATACAATAATTTTGAGAGCAATTTGGTGATGCTTAGTGAAGCTGAGAAGGAAATGGAGTCCACTTTAGTATTCTTGCCTGGAGAACTCCAGGGACAGAGGAGACTGGCAGACTACAGTCCATGGAGTTGAAGAGAGTCAGACACAATTGTGTGACTCACAAACACACACGCACACACACAGTGAAGCTGAAGGTGCTAGCATTCTGCCAATGCCAAATATCCCAGAATGCCTTTGCACATTGAACCCCCAAAGATATGCATGCATATGTAGATTTTACTATTTTTTGTGATGTCAATTGGCTAGTTTGAGTGGGCAGGGCTTTACTACACCCATTTTACTACACCCATTTTATGGTTTGCTCCTTCCTATGATGAGTGCAAAGCAGGAGGATACTGAGATATTACACATTTCAACTTGGAATGGTCCTAATAGTACATATGGAACCAATTCTCCACATATCAAACACTGCTGACAGAGAGGACATTCACAAATAGCCCTTTTGGGGCCTACACTTCTATCTTGTAATGGAGTCAAGAATAAATATACTCTGATTTTGTTACAGCTTTGCAATCTGCCACTTTTGTGACACTTTAGTTCAGTTCAGTTCAGTCGCTCAGTCGTGTCCAACTTTTTGTGACCCCATGAATTGCAGCACGCCAGGCCTCCCTGTCCATCCCCAATTCCTGGAGTTCACTCAGACTCACGTCCATCAAGTCAGTGATGCCATCCAGCCATCTTATCCTCTGTCATCCCCTTCTCCTCCTGGCCCCAATCCCTCCCAGCATCAGAGTCTTTTCCAATGAGTCAACTCTTTGCATGAGGTGGCCAAAGTACTGGAGTTTCAGCTTTAGCATCATTCCATCCAAGGAAACCCCAGGGCTGATCTATTTCAGAATGGACTGGTTGGATCTCCTTGCAGTCCAAGGGACTCTCAATAGTCTTCTCCAACACCACAGTTCAAAAGCATCAATTCTTTGGCGCTCAGCTTTCTTCACAGTCCAACTCACATCACTTAGATCTACTTAATATCTACCTCATCACAGAATGAAAACCTGGTAGAGATAAACTAAATATTTACTAAACAGTAAAACTGACTTCAGGAGTGACATCAGCAACATGGTCAAACAATGAAAATTTGGCAGCCATCCACAGACAAAAGTGCCTTGCAGGGAGCTCTGGGACCCAGGACCATATGCCCATGAATCCAGGAGGAGTTCTGCCTACCCCTGCACCTGGTAATGAACATAAATAACTCAGTCCTGGCCCCAGCCCCTCTTGGTCACAGTCTGGGAGCCCGTGGAGAACACTGTCTTAGACAACCACACAGAAATGAGAGAGTTTTTTTTTGGAAGGGAAAATCTTTAGCTGAGCATTTTCAACACACTGCTGGAGGCAAAAAAAAAGAGTTTGAATTCTCTTGGGAAAGTAAGAGAAACTGACTTTACCTATGTCCTTCTCCCCCTAGGTGGCACAGCTCAGGGCCAGGAGAGATCTTCTTGGCCCATGATTTCTCCTGCAGGGGAACTGAGAGTGTGTGAGTGAGTGCTCAGATTTCCCAGTTATGCAGGAAGCTGCCAAAAGAGGTCCTCTTCTCTCTCACCCTCTCCCAAGAATGGACTCATGAGCTACATTACTGCAAACTGGGAAGAAGCTGAGAGAGCAGCAGATGAGACTCTTGGAAGGCACTAAAGGGAATCAGATCCTATTGTGTCACAGACTCCATCAAGAAGTCCACCCAAAAGCACTGGGGATACTTCCCCTACAGGATCTCACAGTCAGTCCATGGGCACCAGAGCACTCATGTACCCTCAACCCTGTGGCTGGCTCCCTGAATGTACTCCCTATGGTGGTGACACTGAGTTTTGGAAGATGCCCAGTGAGCACATGAAAAAGTTGGTCCAAATCTGCAGGACAAGGAGAGATCTCAAACTTCAGCTTTATCTCTGCCCTTGGCAAAGCAAGAGAGAAACTGTCAGCACCTGGTTGAGTGCATAGCAAGACTGATAAAAAGGTATACAAGACAAAAGCTTAAAAATTCTTCCCTAAGAGAGAGAGAGAAATGTGGAGCAGGTATATCCACAAAAGGTCTGAGAATGTCATAGAATACTAGGAGGAAGTGTAAGTTTTTAGCAGAACAGTTTCAGCACAGTGTTGGAACAAAAAAATGAGTTTGAGTTAACTGGAGAGAGTAATAGAAATAGACTTTCCTTACATCACCTCTCCCTAATGGCACCACAGCTCAGGGCCAGAAGAGACCTTTTTGTTCCATGATTCCTCCCATGGGGAACTGAGAGCAAGTGAGTAATTTTTCAATCAAAAAGCACTGAATAGTTGGATGGGTAAAAAATAAATAAATCTTGAATTTTTATGGAGTTACTGAGAACTCAAGATGGAAAAGCAATACGGAGAATGAAGAACAAAATTGGTATCATTATGCTTACTGATTTCAAACTATAATTTAAAGCTATAGACACACATACCAATGGAACAGAATCAAAAGCCCAGAAATAAACCCTCAACCTCTATCTGACAAAAGGGTCAAATAATGTTGAAAAAACTGAATACTTAATAGCAGAAGAATGAAATCAGACTCCTATCTTATACCACTCACAAAAATTAACTCAAGATGGATAAAAGACTTAAAGACTTAGACCTCCTAGAAGAAAACATAGGGAGAAGCTCCTTTATATCCTTACGATGACATTTTTTTTTTTTTGATATGGCACTAAAAGCACAAGTAACAAAAGCAAAATAAATAAATGGACTACATCAAATTAAAAAGCTTCATTACAGCAAAGGAAACAATCAACAAAATAGGGGGATTCAGGATTGGGAGCTCGTGTACACCTGTGGTGGATTCATGTCGATGTATGGCAAAGCCAATAGAGTATTGTAAAGTAAAATAAAGTAAAAAAAAAAAAGAAGAAGAAAGAAAAAAAAAGGCAAATTAGTGAATGGGAAAAATATTAGCAAATCATATATCTAATAAAGGACTGATAATCAAAATATATAAAGAATGCATATAATACTATTTACTCAATAGTACAAATAATATCCATTTAAAAATGAGCAGAGGAGGGACTTCTCTGTAGTCCAGGGAGGGTTAAGGCTCTGCAATTCCAATAAAAGAGGTGTAGGATTGATACTTGGTCAGGTAACTAAGAAAATACATATCATGCAGTGAAAGTCATTCAGTTGTGTCTATCTCTTTGCAACCCCATGGACTGTAGCCCTCCCAGGCTTCTCTGTCCATGGGGGTTATCCAGGCAAGAACACTGCCATGCCCTCCTCCAGGGGATCTTCCCAACCCAGGGATCGAACCCAGGTCTCCCTCACTGCAGGTGGATTCTTTTACCAACTGAGCCATCAAGGAAGTACAGCTAAGGGGAAAAAATGTTTTAAATGGACAGGTAAACTGAATAGACACTTTTCCAAAGAAGATATGTTAATGACCAGCAGGTACATGAAAAGAGATTCAACATCTAATCATCAGAGAAGTGCAAATCAACACAATAATATGTTACTTCACATCTATTTTAATGAATTTTATAAAAAGAAGATAACAAGACAACGTGTGAAGAAAAGGTAATCCTTACGCACTGTTGGTAGCAGTAAAAATTGGTATATCTACCCTGAAAAATAATATGATGCTGCTGCTAAGTCGCTTCAGTCGTGTCTGACTCTGTGCAATGCCATAGATGGTAGCCCACCAGGCTCCCCCGTCCCTGGGATGCTCCAGGCAAGAACACTGGAGTGGGTTGCCATTTCCTTCTCCAATGCATGAAATTGAAAAGTGAAAGTGAAATCTCTCATTCGTGTCCAATTCTTCACAACCCAGTGGACTGCAGCCTACCAGGCTCCTCTGCCCATGGGATTTTCCAGGCAAGAGTACTGGAGTGGGTTGCCATTGAAAAATAGTATAGAGGTCCTTAAAAATTAAAAATAGAATTATCCTATAATCTAGCAATTCTACTTCTGGGCAGGCACCTAAAGCAAATAAAATTGGAATACTGAAGAGAAATTTGTACCCTCACATTCTTGCAGAATTACTCACAGCAGCCAATATAGAAACAACCTAAGTATCTGTCTACAGATAAATGGATAAAGAAGATATGGGGTTTGTGTGTATGCACAAATATTATTAAATGTTTATCCAGGAGAAAAGGAATCCTTCCACTTGTGACAACATGGCTAGCCCTACAGAGCATTATCCTAGATGCAATAAATCAAACAAAAACAAACACAGTATGATATTATTTATATGTGGAATTTCAAAAAGTTATATTCATGGAAAGCAAAATGGTGGCTACCAGGGGCTGGGAGATGGTGAAAATAAGAGATGTTGGTCAAAGGGTCTAAACTTTCAATTATAAGATATTAATAAATAGGTTCTGGGGATCTAATGTATAGCTATAGTTAACAATTCTGCACTATATATGTGAAAATTGTTAGGAGAATAGGTCTTAAATATTCTTACAATAAACAAGAAATTATAATTATCTGATGTGATGGAAGTGTAACACTATGGTGGTAAATATTTTGTAGTGTGTAAGTATATGAAATCACAGTGTATATAGTAACATATAAAATGTTATATGTCAATTATATCTCAACAGACTTAGAATACAACACTGGTTTCTAATCAAGGAGGCAAACATTGCCCTAAATATCCTGGCCCTAAAAAAGAAAAGCAGTACCAATAAACAAATATGCAAAGAACATATAATGATGTGATAAATACATAATCTTCATATTTATGATTTGTTCATTAACAAGTCATATTATTTTGAAAATTATGAAGAAAATATTTTTTCACTTAAAAGTATTTGTTCAGTCATTCAGTCATGTCCAACTCTTTGAGATCCCATGGACTGCAGCACGCCAGGCCTTCCTGTCCATCACCAACTCCCAGGGTTCACCCAAACCCATGTTCATTGAGTTGGTGATGCCATCCAACAATCTCATCCTCTGTCGTCCCCTTCTCCTCCTGCCCTCAACCTTTCCCAGCATCAGGGTCTTGTCCAATGAGTCAGCTTTTCACATCAGGTGGCCAAAGTATTTGAGCTTCAACTTCAGCACCAGTCTTTGCAGTGAATATTCAGGGTTGATTCCCTTCAGGATTGACTGGTTTGACCTCCTTGCAGTCCAAGAGACTCTCAAGAGTCTTCTCCAGGACCATACTTTGAAAACAGCAATCCTTCAGCTCCCAGCCTTCTTTATAGTCCAACTCTCATCCATACATGACTACTGGAAAAACCATAGCTTTGACTATATGGACCTTTGTTGGCAAAGTGATGTCTCTGCTTTTTAATACATTGTCTAGGTTGGTCATGGTTTTTCTTCCAGGGAGCAAGCATCTTTTAATTTCATGGCTGCAGTCACCATCTGCAGTGATTTTGGAGTTCAAAAAAAGTCTATCTCTGTTTCCATTTTTCCTCATCTATGTGCAATGAAATGATGGGACAAGATGCAGTGATCTTAGTTTTTTGAATGTTGAGTTTTAAAACAGCTTTTTCACTTTCATCAAGAGGCTCTTTAGCACCTCTTCACTTTCTGCCATTTGGGTCACTTGTCCTCTACATATCTGATGTTACTGATTATTTCTCCTAACAAGCTTGATTTCAGCTTGTGCTTCACCTAGCCTGGCATTTCACATGATTTACTCTACATATAATTAAATAAGCAGGGTTACAAGATACAGCCTTGACATACTCCTTTCCTAATTTTGAACCACTCCACTGTTCCATGTCCAGAACTTAAAAGTATATGTGAGTACTTTGATGCAGTGATCACTGTGTCATTGAAATCATCTTTAAGAATAGTGATTCCATTCTTTCAGAAAAATTAAGAACAAATTCAGGAGTGCTATGTGACAAATTCCTGTTTGACTAGAGAGAGTTTCATAGTGATTTTTTACTCCCTTTCTTTCTTTTTTTGCCTGACTCCAAGGTCACTTTATTATTTTTTAATATGAATTTATTTAATTGGATTCTAATTACCTTACAATATTGTATGGGTTTTGCCATACATCAACATGAATCCGCCACAGGTATACACGTGTTCCCCATCCTGAACCCCTCTCTCTCCTCCCTCCCCGTACCATCCCTCTGGGTTGTCCCAGTGCACCAGCCCCAAGTATCCAGTGTCATGCATCGAACCTGGACTGGTGATTCATTTCATATATGATATTATACATGTTTCAAAGCCATTCTCCCAAATCATCCCACCCTTTCCCTCTCCCACAGAGTCCACAGAGTATTCTATACATCTGTGTCTCTTTTGCTGTCTCTCATACAAGGTTATTGTTACCATCTTTCTAAATTCCATATATATGCATTAGTATACTGGTATTTTTCTTTCTGGCTTACTTCACTCTGTATAATAGGTTGAAGTTTCATCCACCTCATTAGAACTGATTCATACTTCCTTTCTAAGAGTTTCAGTTTCTGGTTCTACCGTTCTGAAGAGACTGGGTTTAAAAAAAAAAAAAAGCTTGATATTTCCTAATAAATCAGTCACATTCAAATTCTTAATTTTTCTTAAGGGTTATTTTTCCTTCTATTTAGTCATTTCAGCTTCTGTGTAATTTCTCATGATTTTAGAAATTGCATATACTTCTACCATAATACAAGCAATGGATACATATTTGTGTGTGTGTGTGTGTGTGTGTGTGTGTGTGTAAGTAAAAGTTTCACACAATTTCTTCTAGTGAATTTGATGTGGTAAAAAATGTAAGTATTATGAGAAAATAAATGGAAACTATTTTGTCATATTGTGAATACATGAAAAATGTATTACAGTTTAATTGAGAAGTTACACTTCTTAAATCATTAATGTGTTAATTTTTTAAGTTCACACCAACATTTAGCATATTTTCTTTCTCAGGGGATGTTTTGTTTTCTCTTTCATGCTCCACAGGCTTCTATTAAAACTAAAATATGACAACTGATCACTAAAGAGTCATTTATCAAAGCATTCCTTTGCTCTTAGTATTTGTAACTGGTGCCCTTTAATGTAAAGTGAACAGACTATATATTACCCAAGTTATAGTTCTTCATTCAGTGGCTACCTAGTAGAGACATCCATATTTTAAAAGCATACTAAAAATATATAAAATCTATACAAACAAAATTTTCATTTTCATGTAACTTTCATTCTAATGTAATTTTGGAATTATATATTTCTAAATATTACATAAATATTCAGAGATTAGTTTAAATTACTTCTTTCACTATCTTCCCAAAATACAATAGGGGAAAAATAATATGAAAAAATATATATATGTGAATCACTGCTGTACCACAGAGATTAACACAACATTGCAAATTATACTTCAATAATCTCTTTTTTTTAATGGCAGAAATGATGTGAGTTTTCTCCAAGTCTGGTTTATAAAAAGCGCAGTTTCTGTCTTGTTTACTACCTCTCTCTCTCTTCCTTGGATTTGGGTAAGTCATGTCCCAAACAGCTCTGCGGGGAGGTACATGTAGTGACTGCATCTGTGGCTGATGACTTCCCCCATGAAACTCTAAATCAGAAACGTACAGTAAATCTAATCCCAGATTCGTGACCCTCAGAAAATGTGTTAGACAATAAAAGTTTATTGTTTCAAGCTGTTGTGTTTTAGGCTGATTCGTTCTATAGTCACAGATAACTAATACAGTACCTAAGCATAGCAGCAGAGACAGAGAAAAAACAGTGGACGGTAAACTTTTATTTTCAGACTCACTAATAAAAGTTTTTCCTTAAATGTATATAAGTGGGAAGACTTTCCACCAATGAACTCCAAGACATATTTAACATGTATTTTACATGTATCATGCAATTTAGATAGCTGTTAAGCAATTCATCAATATAAGTCTTCTCTTCCTGGCTTAATATTCACTAAGCAGCCCTCTGATTGATTTGACTTTCCAAGAAGTCTGGCTACAAAGAGAAACTTCACTGATCATGCTGGCATGAGTATTCAGATCACTGGGAAAGCTGCTCTCCCTACTAAATTAAATTGGCAATCAGATTTTAGGCATTTATGTTGAGAGACTAGTTACTATGAACCTGCCACTGTGAGAGCCTGCTTTTGATGGGCTGTGAAACTTGGGATTCCAAGCCTAAAAGAATAGAGCCAGATCGTCAATGCCCAAAACTCAGTGTATTTACAAAAGTACTGTCTTCTTGAGAGGATAGACCGTAGTCCTTCTACAGATGAAACTTCCCTTAAAATCAACATTTCTTTGTGAGAGTACCTCGTGGCTTAATAACAACATGATAAAAGAAATTCCCTGTCACTGAAATCAAGTGAGAATTCACATCATTGTCACATTTCATACCGTGGATGCTCCATGAGGAAAGAGATTCTGTCCTGTTCATTCACTGATATATTTTGTGCCAGGTACAGTAGGTATTCAGTAAATTTTCATAAATGAACATAAATTTAGATACTATCCAAACATTCTTGTGTGTTTCACGACTGAGTTCTCGCTCTCTCTCATTTCTCATGGACGCCACTGAATATCTTTAATTTTCTCATATATCCAAATGTGAAAAATGTATTAGTAAATAACTTATTTCCTAGTTCAACATTAAGATGTAAATCTCAAGTGATGATCTTTCAGCCTCCTGCCACAAAATTCATAACAATTTGTATAGACAATAAGACTTATTAATATGTCCTAAAGACCATTCCATAATCACACATACATATGTACCTAAGTTGGTTAAAAGTGATGCATTTGTGCTTTCTTCTAATATTTCAACTGAGTTATAATTAACACACAATATTATATTAGTTTCCGGTTTACAACAGAGTGATTCAATATTTCAGGCATAATGATCACCATAATACAACCAGCTACCATCCATCATCAAACTGTTACAGTATTACTGATGACATTCCCTATGTGCACATTACACCCCCATGACTTATTTCCTAATAGCTGGAAGTTTATACCTTTCAACCTCTTTCACCTAGTTTGTCAGTCCCCCCACCTCCCTTCCCTCTGGCAACCACCAGTTAGTCTTCTGTATCTATGTCTGCTTCTTTTTTGTTTTATTCATTTGTTATTTTTTTTTGAGATTCCACTTAGAAATGAGCTCATGCTATATTTGTTTACCTCTGTCTGATTTATTTCACTTAGCATAATACCCTCCAGGACAATCTATGTAATTTGAAAAGATGAAAGTTCCTCTTCCTTCACTGCACCACTATTTACAGTAGACAAGATATGGAAGAAACCTAAGTGTTCATCAACAGATGACTGGATAAAGATGTTGTGTATATATATGTATACAATGGAGTATTATTCAGCAGTAATAAAGAATGAAATCTTGCCATTTGAAGCAACATGCATCAACCTAGAGAGGATGTTAATCTACGTGATTTGTTCCTAAAGTTACTGGAAAATCTACAATGTCACCATGTAGGACAATAATAACTTGAGCTTTATAAATGTATAGGTAAAGAAATTATATCTCTAGTCTCCTATACCATAAATTTTAATAAAAAAACAAATGCATCACAAATTATATAGCACTGTTTCTAGGTTTTAGAATAATATTCTGGCTGATTAATTTCTAGGTCAAAAGTACAATGTTTTGAATGGTATTATCCCATTATTCTCAGGAAGGTTTGACTACCTTACCATTTTACCACTTTTTTTTTTTTTTTTTTTTGGTCAAGCCACACAGCTTGCAGGATCTTAGTTCCCCCACCAAGGATTGAACCTGGGCCTGGCAGTGAAAATGCAGAGTCCTAACCACTGGACTGCCAGAAAATTCTCTCTACTATTATTTTATGAGTAATTTTATATCTACATCTCCTAGATATTATAAATGCTGGCTAATTTCTTAGAAGAAAATTGTTTCTGGCATGAATCATTTATTTAATATTTCTCAAATATTTTGCATATTTTTCAATTAAATGTCAGATTGGCCATTTTTTGTGTTAATCCATTTGAATATTTTTCCAATAATATGTCTGTTTAATATTTTAAAAATATTTTTCTATTCATCTCTTATTGATATGTGTGAACTCATTTCATAAATTTTTTAATTTTAAAATACTTTATTACTCATCTGATACATGTATATTTCTAGTTTTTGCTAGCTTTATTACTATTTGATATATAATCTATAACAAAACTATGAAGCTATAAGATATGTGAATAAAATGATCACCCATCTTCACGACTACCTTCCATCTACCTATGAGGCCTAAAAAATGATTTGGGGAAAGTAGATGCCTAAGGTGTCCTGTGTTCCTTTGTATGGATGCTATTGTAAATGTACTGTTTTTTAAAAATTCAAAACTCTAGCTTTGTTTCTAATGACCTCATTTTTTTGCTAAATTTACTGTCTTAAACAAGTAGTTTATATTTTTTAGAATTTCTCTATCTTACACACCATGCTATGTGTGAATAACAGTTTTATTTCTTGTATTCTAGGCTTTACATTTTTCTTGCTTCATTATAACAGCTATGACATCTAGGACAATGACAAACAAACACAATATGTGTGGGTGCCCTTGCTTTAGTCTCTGAGGGAAACTTTAATATTTACAACCAATTAGTATGCTATTTGCTATATTTTGAGTAGATGTCTTTAAAGTAATTTAGGCTTATTCTTAGGCTTCCCTGGTCATTCTGACTGTAAAGAATCTGCCTGCAATGCAGGAAACCCAGGTTCAATCCCTAAGTTGGGACAATCCCCTGAAGAAGGGAATTGCTATCCACTCCAGTATTATAGCCTGGAAAATCCCACAGACAGAGGAGCCAGGTGGGCTACAGTTCCTGAGGTTGCAAAGAGTGGACAGGACTGAGCAACTTTTGCTTTCAAGTTTATTTTTAGCTTACAAAGTTTTTTTTTTTTTTAATCATACGACACTGCTATATTTTACTAAATGCTAATTCTTCATTTACTGAAAAATTACTTGATTTTTCTCACTTTCTTTGTTACAGTGGGGAATTATACTATGTGATCTTAAAATGCCTAAACTCAACTCAGACATCTTGGAATAACCCCAACTTGTTCCTCAAGTCTAATCTTTTTATGCATTGCTTGATGAATTTGTCAGTTTTGTTTGAATCATCACATCCTTGTTTATGGGAGATATTTTTAAAATTTCTCTTCAGGTTTTTTTCATCAAAATTTTGCATAAACCAGGGTAGACAATTTTCCCTTTTTGCTATTCTTTTTAGTGTTATTTCTATTAAAAACTTCATATGTTCAATTGTAAATCACCTAAAACTTTTTTTTAATACAGAGGTAAGCATAAATGTGAAGAATTTAATTAAAGATCCAATATCTTTGATAGATATAAGCCTATTCAGATTTTCTATCTCTTTTTGTATTGGTTTTGGTGACTTCTGGTTTTAAAGGAAACTGTTTATATAATTTATGTTGTAAAATTTACTAGAAAGTATTTGTTCATAATTTCAGCTTTGTTATCTTTTTAAATTACTACAGAAACTTCTACTACTGCTTCTTTTTTCATTTCTGACATTGGTAAATTTTCTTTCCTCTTTCCCTGAATAGAGGTTGTTAATACATCTTGTTAACAGCTTCAAGGATGATACTCTTGACTTGATTATCTCCATTGTACATTTACTTTCTTTTCTACTGTCTTGTTTTATTATTTTCTTTCTATTTTTAAATTTATTTTTCCTCTAATTTCTTGAGATATATTTAGAAATTGATTTTCAGCCTTCATTTTTGCCTAACAGATGCACCAACTACATTATTCTGTTTGTGCTTAGATGCAGAAAAATACAAGAGAACACTATTTCCATAAAGTAAGAAAGAAAAGCCAGAAAACCTCCAAACTATATATATATATATATATATANGTCACATCCACAACAGGGTATTGTTTTTGCTTTGGCTCCATCCCTTCATTCTTTCTGCAGTTATTTCTCCACTGATCTCCAGAAGCATATTGGGTATCTACCGACCTGGGGAGTTCCTCTTTCAGTATCCTATCATTTTGCCTTTTCATACTGTTCGTGGGGTTCTCAAAGCTTAAAGACAAATAACCTGGTGTAAAAAATATAAATAGAAAATGGAGAAACTAAAATTAACATGTTATATTGGGAAATTATTAGATTTCAAATAATTTTTTTTTGTCATGAGAAGATTAAAGAGAGACATTATTGGGAATTGTGTGGTAGATAGATATTTTTTTAAAACTTTTGGAAAGTGTGTTAATTTTTCAGAGGTCTATTTGGACATGTTTATCAAAATTTTAAATGCTTAACCTAGCTTTTTCCACTTTTAAAAATTTCTAGAAGATATACTCAAATAGGCATGTATGTACGCACACATATGCACAATTGTGTGTGGAAGGGAACATGAAAGAAACTTAAGTGTCATTGAACTGGAGACTAGTTAAATAAATTATGATAAATCAATGTAATGTTTTAATTTGTTGCCAAGAGAAAGAATAGGTAATCTTGTATGTATGTTCAGAAAAGGTAATAAAAACAATTTAGGTGGAAGACAAAGACAAATAATTAATGTTGCATGATCCATTTTAATAGAAATATGTTTACATATATATTGTTAACAGTGGGAGATTCAATATTTTTACTTTATTCATGACCCTGTTTATGACATATTTGTTTATAAAAACTGAGAGTAACTTCAATTTTACAAACTGTTTAATTTTTTTTAAAGACTATAAGATCTAGCAACACACTGTCTTTATTCAAATCCCATTTCCCACACAGATTAACTATGAAATTTTTGACAAATTACTTACTTCTAAGCTTCTTTGGAGTTTGGAGAAGTTTGGGGGAGGAGGAAATGTAATAATATACTTAAAGTGCTTATCCTAGATCCTGACATAAAGTATTCAAAAAGTGATAGCTGATATTATACTATTATCACCACTTCCATGATGCTGCTATAAAATCTAAGGGTAGCAATATTATTCCAAGTTTGCTATAAGAAATAAATGAACAGAGGAACCCAAATTATAATTGCAGTTAATATTTTGAGACACTAAACAATATCTGTATTGTTTAGTGGATATTTTCTTAACTAAGCTTATTTCTAATGAGTTTCTCTCCATATTCTTAACAGATTTGAGGTAGACTTTATAAAATCATTAAATTTTAAAATAATTATTCATTATCTAGGGAACTGAAATAGGAAAACTAAAGAATTATGACAACAAAAGTTTTCATTTCATTCACACTGAAATTGTTTAAATTTGCTGTGTGCTCAGCTGTTCAGTTGTGTCTGACTTTTTGTGACCTCATGCACTGCAGCCTGGCTCCTCTGTCCATGGGATTTTCCAGGCAAAAATACTGGAGTAGGTTGACATTTCCTTCTCTAAATTTGCTATAAAGAAATATAAATCACTATATAATGGCCAACTCTGTTTTACTTTTGGATGAGTTGAGACAACTAAAGTAGGCACTAGCTATATTGGCACACAAAGAAACAAAGTAACATTCTCTCTCAACACCTATATCTAAGATACTACTTATTAAAATTGTTGAAAATAATTTCTACAAAAAGGAAATTAGTATGCATTTTCTTGCCTCTTGTTACAAAAACTGATCAATCCCTAACTGCACAAACACCCTAATCAGGATTTTGGAGAAATTAAAACCCTCAAAATTTTCTCATTTGGGTTTTTTTTTTGTTTGTTTTTCTTCAGATGTTTCTTTTGATTTTTTTTTAGTTTTTTTTTTTTTTAACTTTATTTTACTTTACAATACTCTATTGGCTTTGCCATACATAGACATGAATCCACCACAGGTAAAGTTTAAGAAATTTTTGGCAAAANTGGGTTTTTTTTTTGTTTGTTTTTCTTCAGATGTTTCTTTTGATTTTTTTTTAGTTTTTTTTTTTTTTAACTTTATTTTACTTTACAATACTCTATTGGCTTTGCCATACATAGACATGAATCCACCACAGGTAAAGTTTAAGAAATTTTTGGCAAAATAAACAAGGGAATGGCTACCCACTCCAGTATTCTTGGACTTCCCTGGTGGCCCAGACAGTAAAGAATTCACCTGCCATTCAGGAGACATGGGCTCAATGCCTGGGTTGGAAGATCCCCTGGAGAAGGTAACATCTACTCACTCCAGTATTCTTGACTGGAGAATTCCATGGACAGAGGAGCACGGAGAGCTAGAGTCTATGGGATTGCAAAGAGTCGGACATGACTGAGCAACTAACACTTTCACTTTGGCAAAACAAACACTTTCCGTGATGGAAAAAAGCTGTTTTAAATTCCATCCCTGTCCCATTATGCTGCTAAAATACCTATGAATTTCAAGTGCAAGTTAATTGGCATTATAATAAACGATCTAGCAAAGTGTTATGGAACAGTAAAGACCACAGAGATATTATGTTCCATTGTTACTATGAATAGAACCACTCAGACACCAATTAACATCCCATTGCTATGATTACTTGTTATTGTTCTTGTTGCTCCAATCAAACTCACATATTTTTAGTTCATATTTTGATTCAAAAAGTTACGCTATAAAAGATTTACCATGAATGGAAATAAATGTGAAATACACAAAGCTAATCAAGTTTATAACCAGTGAGAATAATAGGAAAGGAAAATTGCTTTGCTTCAAGGAAAATCTTTTAGGAATAAACATTAAAGAAATAAACATTCAACATAATGTTGAATAAACATTAAAGAAAGTTTTTACATGTTTCCTTACACAATTGATACTTGGCTTATATTTTTCATATGTATTTCCTTTAATTTTTAATATATACCAACTACTGTCTTCATATTGTCTTAATATTGTGTGTTGGTGATTGGAGGGAGGGAAGAAATATACTTACCAAATATTTAAATAGCGCTCTTAATGTTTAAAGCATGTAGTGATAAGATAATATCACTTACCAGTGGTAAATAAGTTTCAAAAACAAGCAAAGTGACAATTTATGCGTAACACAAAGAACGCTGAAAATTTTGGTGGCACAGTAACATTAAATAAACAATGTCTTGATATGCATGATATTATAACGATTTAATCTAAAGAGCTATGTCTTTTAAAGATATTCTTTTTAATATATCTCTGCTATTCCCTACACTCTAAAATATGAAGTAGGAATTAAATTCTGTGCAAGTATTTCAATCCTTTAGGAACTGGATTTGAACTTTGAAATGCATCCGTGGTGATTTATTGATTACTTTTAAGTCCTGTGTTAAGAAAAAAAGGTGATTGAGTGGAAGTTTGTCTCCAGTAATAATTTTTTGGTACCCCAGCTGACAAGTTTACACATTTCAGCTTTTAGATTGTTTGCTGGCATCCCCAGGATGCCTCTCCAGAGTGGAGGAGAGTTTAGACTGACTCTAGGGTATTAGCACATGATGAAGGTAATATGTTTCCTGAGCTGAAGCTCACAAACAAAGCAGTTAAATCCCCATCACAAATGGCCAAATCGGGACTCATTACACTTTTCATAGGCCTGGATCTTTTTGTTTCTGAGTCTCTTAAACATTTATATAGGGCAATGAAATTTTCACAGAATCTGAGCCAGTTCTTTTAATGAAGAATGAGATACATCGCTTTGAAAGGTACAGTTTTCTTCTAAAAGTAGGAATATAATTTGAGGAGCAAACAACGAAGGGAGGAATGAAGAATTGACACTGCCTCCTCTGCTCCTGGTTAGAGCTGGGACTTTCCTCTTGAAACGCTGCTTATTTTGCCAAAGTTTTCATTTACTTATCAATTTTACACATTAAAGCTTACTATATACAGGCTTTGTGTGAGGAGTTGAGATAAGAAAGTGAGTATGACATGATATCAACTTAGGAGGAGCTTAGCCTAGCAGAAGAGAATAAATACAAGCATTGTTAATAACAATATTACAAATATTGCCATAAGATCTTGTTGTGGATATTGTTATAAAACAGTATGATAAGATCTCTAAAAAATAAGCAAAATGTACCTAACATTGTGGGGAGAGAGATAAATGGGCTGTTCAGAGAGTATTTAGATTGGGATGAATGGGAAGGTTGAGATAGAAGGAGGTGAGAATTTCCAGGTATAAAAGATAAGCTTTTTTCTGAAAATGGTTTTAAAGTTTGACATACTACGTGCAGCAAACATAATTTTCTAAGCAGGTGCTAATGCTATGACCTTTCCTATCTAATTTCCAACTCACTAGGCCAAAGGCTTACCTCTAAATGGGAAAAGAAATGCCTAAAGAAACATCAAAAAAAGGATGTTAAACTTTTAATAAATTAAAAATAAATAATTTAAAATTGTAGATATATATCCATTATATATCATCTTTATAGACAGAACCATAGAGATAGAGAGTGAGAAAGAAAAAGTGAACCTAGGGTAAAAAGAAAGAGAAGAAGAAGAAAGAGATAAATTTAGGAAGCCCTACTGGAAACTGAGTTGTCAGAGCTGGAAATGAATGCTGCCCAGTCAGTGATGAGTCTCTATAGTAGAGTATGTGCATCATGCTAACAGTGCTCAAGGTCAAGAGCTGTACTAACTCTGATAAACTTAAGCTGGATGTTACAGCAGAGCTAAAAACGATTACTTATTAAACGCTTACATGCTAAGATCTCTTGCAAAAATATCCTATATATGGTATCTTGTTTAATCCTCAAAAATCCTTATGAAACAAGTTGTATTCTTTTACAAATAATGATATGGAAAGACTCAGTTACTTGCCCTAGGACAAAATGAATTATTAAGGGTAAGTAATCAAAAGTGATTTAAAAAGAAGATACTAAATCATGGGAAAGCACAGCTCACACAAGAGACAGCAAAGTTTGTATAACTAGAACTTAGAATCTAGGATTGAAGAGGCATAAAAGGGAAACTGGGGAGGGGATATTCTATAAACAACCTTGCATTTCATGCCAAGAAATTTCGACTTCAGAATCTATTTGAAAATTTGTGCTCATCTAGGTCAGACTACAAGGTCTACCAAAATGAACTTTTTATCTGCTTAATGTCATGAACATGAACCTACCTAATCATCGGATTCTACTTCTTCTTCTATTGTCTACTATCTCATTAGTTCATTCCCTCTTCTACACTCCAGACTAATCTGGTAGTTTAAGACTTTATCATTTTACCTGGATTCTGTAACTTTTTTTCAGAAGGACAATGTTAACTTAATATTGCAGACAAAATTGGGAACCACTGTTCTATATGCATCCAATATTTCTTTCTCTAGTTAGTAAAGACCAAATGTTTCTTGTCCTAAAGGCAATCTTTCTTCTTTTTATTCTATCCTCATTTGCCTTTTCTAAGGAAATGTATAGTATTGATGAGTCTATCTCTTAAGTTTATTAAAAATCCTTTCTTTGGTATACACACTGCTTTTTTTCATCTACTCAAGATCTCAACTTAAATATCACTCATTAAACCCCTCATACTATTCTTGGACCAAATCTAAACTCTCTCTCACAAAACTTTTTAAGAGTTTTGCCTTGGTTTTCTCATAGTCCACTTCCCAACTCCCGCAAGTCTTGCTTCTACTCCTGTATATCTATTGCCTTAGATTGCAAATTATACCCAATGGACATAGTTCATTATTTATCTAATTTAAACTCTTGGAAGCACCATCCACTACTGACCTCTCTTTTCTTTTTGAAATACTCTACTCATTTCCTCTGGCACTATAAACTCTTAGTTTTCTTTGCACCTCCATGATGGCTTTTTCTGTCTCCTTATATCATCCTTCTCTTGGAATTCCACAGTGCTCTCTTTTCTTTTATGCTCTATTATCATTCCCTGGGCATTTTCAACCATGTCCATGACTTCAGTTATGATCTATACTGTAGTAAGCTGTTATCTTCAATATACACTTCATCATTGTGTTTCAAACATATTCAGTTCCCTCCTTGACATTTCATGGAATTTTGAATGCACCACAAACACATGTCCAAAAATTCACTTGATAGTTTTTCTTTAATTTTTATCACTTCAGTAATTTGCATGGAAATAATATCCAGTTATTTAAGACAAAAACCTAATACCCAAGCAAGGGATAGACCATGCATGACTCCATTCACAGTCAAAAGAAATGTAAAAAAAGAAAAAAAAATATATATATATATACAATGATGCAGTATTAAACCATGTGTGTATAAAATTAACTGGATTACATACTGCATTACTGTAATAATTTCATAGTCACCTTCTGCTCCTCTTGGGGTAAGCACAAAATTGCAACTATCCACTTAAAATGCTGTGTGGCTCTGATCATTTCCATGTGAGTACATCATCTCTTCGATAAATTGCTTATCTTAGTAAAAAGTGATCTCTTGTAGTTCTCATGTATTTCTCAAAATCTTTAGTATAATACTGTGAACCTTAAATAATATCATGGGATTTATATGACATACCACTAGCGATGCTGAAAGTTCTCCCAAGAAGCTGAGAAAAGTCATGACTTAATAAGAAATAGTTGAATTGCTTGATATATACTATAGATTGAGGTCTGCGGCATCTGCCCTCCATTTCAGGATAAATGAACCCAACATAGGGATGACTGTTAAAAAAAAATAAAAAAACATGAAGCCATCACTATAGCTATACCAGCAGGCACGAAAACCTTGCACTTTTTGTGAAATACCTTTTTATCATCTTATTGAAAATGCAACTTTTATGTGGGTGCAGGATTGCTATAAGAAAAGCATACCTGTAGACACTAATATGATTCAAGGGAAAAGGAAGTCATTATATGACAACTTCAAGCAAAAGGAAGGTAAAAGATCTAAATCTGGAGAATTTAATGTCAGCAGAGGATGGTTTGATAATTTTAGAAAGAGGTTGGGCTTCAAAAATATCAAGATAAGAGGAGAAGCAGATTCTGCCAACCAAGTGGCAGCAGACATGTTCCCAGATCCCATGAAGAAAATCATTAAGGAGAAAGGATATCTGCCCAGACATGATTTTACTGCAGAGAAAAGTGCCTCATTGCAGAAAAATAATTCCACACAAACATTTATTAGTTACAAAGAAAAGCACATACAAATTAAGTCAGGAAGGGATCAGCTAACTCTGTTTTTTTTACAAATGTAGTTGGATTTATAATATGTATTGCTCTTACCTAAAATCTGCTAAGCCATGAGACTTGAAAGGAAAAGATAAATACCAGCTGCCAGTCCTTTGGTTGTACAAGAAGGTCTGGACAGCAGAACACTTTCCTTCATTAGTTTCATTGATGATTACTTCCTGAATTCAGGAGGTACCCTGCCAGTAAGTGACTGCATTTTGGGTATGGCATGCTAACTCTTAGTTGCAGCATGTGGGATTTAGTTCCCTGACCAAGGGTCAAATCCAGGCCCCCTAAATTGGGTATAGGGAGTCTTAGCCACTGGAACACTAGGGAAGTCTCATGACTACTTTTTAAAGTTTTTTGATATTGGACAATGCCCCTGGCAACCCAGAATTTTATGGGTTCAACAATGAAAACATCAAAGTGGTCTGTATACCTCCAAACACAAGGTCTCTAATTCAGCCTCTAGATTAGGGGATCATAGACGCATTACATCACACAGGCTCATTACAAATGGTGCCCTATGGAAAGGATTGGCATGCAAAGGAAGAGAACCTCAATACAGAGAACAACATGAAAGTATGGAAGGAATATACTACTGAAGATGTGTTCTTGTTTTAGAAAAAGTGAAGAAAGCCATCAAGCTTGAAACAATACATTTCTTCTGGATAAAACTGCATCCAGATGTTATGCATAACTTCCCAGGATTTGCAACAGTGCCAACCAAGGAAATCATGAAAGAGATTGTGGATACAGCAAGTCAGGTACAAGATGAAGGATTTCAAGAAATGGATCTTGGAGAAATTCAAGAGCTAACAGACATCACACCAGAGGAATTAACAGAAGATGATTTGATGGAGATTAGTGCTTTTAAACCAGGACCAGATGTTGATGATGAAGACACAGGAGAAGCTATACCAGAAAACAAACTGACATTAGACAACCTGGCAGAAAGATTCCAGTTATTCAAGACTGCTTCTGACTTCTTTTGACATGCACCCTTCTGAATTATATGAGGACTGAAACTAAGGCAAATGGGGAAGAAAGACTGGTACAGAGACATTTTTATAAAAATGTAAAGGCAAAAAGCCAGGCAGATATTACGATGTATTTCCATAAAGTTATACCAAGTGTGCCTTTTTTCCCCCTCTGCTTGCCTATCTACCTCCTTGAACACTTCCATCTCTGCTACCCCAAAGACAGAAAGACCAACCCCTCCTCTTCCTTCTCCTCGGCCTACTTAATATAAAGATGACATCACCAGATGGTCAAAACCAAAATCAGATTGATTATATTCTTTGTAGCTAAAGATGGAGGGGCTCTATACAGTCAGCAAAATCAAGACTGGGAGCTGACTGTGGCTCAGTGATGAACTCCTTAATGCCAAATTCAGACCTAAGTTGAAGAAAGTAGGGAAAACCACTAGACCATCCAGGTATGACCTAAATCAAATCCCTTATGATTATACACTGGAAGTGACAAATAGATTCAAGGGATTAGATCTGATAAAGTTCCTGAAGAACTATGGACAGGAGTTAGTGACATTGTACAGGAGGCTGTGATCNGACCTAAATCAAATCCCTTATGATTATACACTGGAAGTGACAAATAGATTCAAGGGATTAGATCTGATAAAGTTCCTGAAGAACTATGGACAGGAGTTAGTGACATTGTACAGGAGGCTGTGATCAAAATCATCCCCAAGACAAAGAAATGCAAAAAGGCAAAACGGTTGTTAGAAGAGGTCTTATAAATAGCTGAGGAAAAAAACAAGCAAAAGGCGAAGGAGGAGAAGGAAACATATATCCATCTGAATGCAGAGTTCCAAAGAATAGCAAGAAGAGACAAGAAAACCTTCCTTGGAGATCAGTACAAAGAAATAGAATGGCAAAGACTTGAGATTTTTTCAAGAAAATTAAAGATACCAAGGGAACATTTCATGCAAAGATGGGCACAATAAGGGAAGAAATGGTATGTACCTAACAGAAGCAGAAGATATGAAGAGGTGGCAAGAGTACACAGAAGAACTGTACAAAAAAAGATCTTCATGACACAGATAACCACTATGGTGTGATCACTCACATAGAGCCAGACATCCTGGAATGTGAAGCCAAGTAGGTCTTAGGAAGCATCACTATGAATAAAGCTAGTGGAGGTGATGGAATTCCAGTTGAGCTCTTTCAAATCCTGGAAGATGATGCTGTGAAAGTGCTGCACTCAATATGCCAGCAAATTTGGAAAACTCAGCAGTAGCCACAGAACTGGAAAAGGTCAGTTTTCATTCCAATCTCAAAGAAAGGCAATGCCAAAGAATGATCAAACTACCACATAATTGCACTCATCTCACATATCAGCAAAGCAATGCTCATATATAAGAGAACTTCCAGATGATCAAGTTGGATTTAGAAAAGGCAGAGGAACCAGAGATCAAACTGCCAACATCCGTTGGATCATAGAAAAAGAAAAAGAATTCCAGAAAAACATCTACTTCTACTTTATTGACTACCCCAAAGCTTTTGACCATGTGGATCACAACAAACTGTGGAACATTCTTCAAGAAATGTGAATACCAGGCCACCTTACCTTCATCCTGAGAAATCTGTATGTAGGTCAAGAAGCAACAGTTAGAAGTGGACATGGATCAATGGATTGGTTCCAAACTGGGAAAGGAGTAGAACAAAGCTGTATACTGTCACTGTGTTTATTTAACTTATATGCAGAGTACATCATGCAAGATGGCAGGCTGGATGAAGCACAAGCTGGAATCAAGATTCCCAGGAAAAATATCAATAACCTCAGATATGCAGATCACACCACCCTTATGACAGAAAGCGAAGAAGAATTAAAGAGCCTCTTGATCAAAGTGAAAGAAGAGAGTGAAAAACCTTGCTTAAAATTCAACATTCCAAAAAGTAAGATCATGGCATCTGGTCCCATCACTTCATGTCAAATCAATGAGGAAACAATGGAAACAGTGAGAGAGTTTATTTTCTTGGGCTCCAAAATCACTACAGATGGTCACAGCAGCCATGTAATTAAAAGACACTTGCTCCTTGGAAGAAAAGCTATGACAAACCTAGACCGCATATTAAAAGCAGACATATTACTTTGCCAACAAATGTCATCTAGTCATAGCTATGGTTTTTCCAGTAGTCACATATGGATGTGAAATTCGGACCGTTAGGAAAGCTGAGCACCAAAGAATTGATGGTTTTGAACTATGGTGTTGGAGAAGACTCTTAAGTCTCTTGGGCTGCAAGGAGATCAATCGAGTCAATCCTAAAGGAAATCAGTCCTGAATATTCATTAAAGGACTGATGCTGAAGATGAAGCTCCAATACTTTAGCCATCTGATGTGAAGGATTGACTTCTTAAAAAAAAAAAAAGTGTGATGCTGGGAAAGACTGAAAGCAGAAGAAGGGGATGACAGAGTATGAGATGGTTGGATGGCATCACTGACTTGATGGACATGAGTTTGAGCAAGCTCCAGAGTTGGTGAAGGACAGGGAAGCCTGCATCCTGCAGTCTGTGGGGTCAGAAAGAGTCGGACACAACTGAGTGACTGATCTGAACTATGAGATATATGAGACACATCACAAATACTTAATATTAATGTCTCTAACTTGTCTCCAGAGCAATATGAAAGAAAAATTAAGCATAAGTAGAGTAGTGGCTAATAATTAATGGAAGCTATCAACTCACAGATTCAAGATATATAAAACCCCTAAGCTGGATAAACACATGCAAACCAAAAATAGGCTAATCATCATACCATTCTAAAACAATGGAAAAATGTAAAAGCAGAGAGAAGAGACTCACCACCTTGAATGACAAGAATAAAACAGATGGCTCACTTCTTATAAGAAATTATGTAATTCAGAAAACAACTAAATGTATTTTAAAGAGCAAAAGGAAAAAGATCAATCTATTCTCAGTGAAAATACAATTCAAAATGCAGGCAAAATAAAGACATTATAGAAAAACAAAAACTGAGGATATTTGTTGCCCAAAAGATTGGAAAGTTGTTCAGATCAACAGAATATATTATGTTAGAAATGCAGAGATAGAAGACGAAATGTTAAAGTCATCAGAAAGGGTAAATATATATGAAAATATACTATCCAAAAAATGAGTACAATATATTGTGGAGTTTAAATATATATAAAATCATAGCTCAATAGTGAAGAATCTGCCTGCCGATGCAGGAGACACAGGCGATGTGAGTTTGATCCAGGCTCAAGAAGAGTGTCTAGAGTAGGAAATGGCAAACCAATCCAGGAATCTTTCCTGGAAAATCCCATAGACAGAGGAGCCTGGTGGGCTATAATCCATGGGGTCATAAAGAGTCAGACACGATGAGCATGCATGACAATAATCATACATGCAACAAAAACACAAAAGATAGGAAGAGAAGTATGTTAAAAGGTTCTTGTACTCAAGCAGTATTAGGAAATAGTAAAAGTTTTAATTTGTTTTACATGCATCTGAGACAATGACACATTTTGAAACCTCGGGTAACCACATAATGAACAAAAAGGTAACATATAATTGAAAATTTCACAAAAGGTAAAAATAAAATGATTATATATATATATTCATTAACCCTAAAGAAGATGAGTTAAAAAACATATAAAAGATAATCAGATAGAATAATAAGATAGTAGATTCAAATAGGCCCAATTTTAATGTAAAAATTACATTAAAAGTAAACCCTCTAAGTGAAGACTGAGATTGTCAGATTGAGCATTAAAAACAAAACCCTACAAACTGCTATAAGATACACATTAAGTACAGTGACACACAAAGTTTGTAATTAAAGGGATGAAAGAAAACAAATGACCACACACACCTAAAGATGTAAATTAATAACAAATTTACATCTAAAAATGTATTTATTTTAATATCAAAGCAGATTTTAAGGTCAGATATCGACCTTAATTATTGAAAATTAAATGAGACAATTCCTAATAATAACCTAACAAGTCAATGAAGCAGGAAGATACAAACATACAAAATCCTTGGCATTCAAAAGTTGAATAATGGATTATGTTAAGAAAAAATAATAACATATATATAACCTTAAGAAAACATAGAAATGAAAAATCAGCATATAAGAAATTCATAAAATATTCTAAATAAAAATTAGAAAATATTTTGAATTGAGTTAGTGTCATATGCCCAAACTATACTGCTTCCCTGGAAGCTCAGCTGGTAAAGAATCCACCTGCAATGTGGGAGACTCTGGTTCAATTCCTGGGTCATGAAGATCCCTGGAGAAAGCCCAATATTCTTGGGCTTCCCAGGTGGCTCAGCTGGTAAAGAATCCATCTGCAATACAAGAGACCTGGGTCCAATCCTTGGGTTGGGAGGATACCCTGAAGAAGTGGATGGCAAAGATGTGTAAGATCTCTATAATCAAATTATAAAACATCATTGAGATAAATAAAAAGGGCATAAATTAGTGGAACAGAATATATGTTTTCATATAGTGAGATGATAAAAATGTCATTCTCACGGACAATTAATCTATTAATTCAGTGTAAAGGTAATGAAAAATTCTACCAATTTGGGAACTTTTTTGGTAAAACTTATCATTGTAATTCTAAGTTTTCTGTGAAAATACAACATGCTTAGAAATGTCCTAGAATAACAATGGGGTGATCAAAGAAGATGCACAAAGATGATGGACATATTAAAAATATCTATATCCATAAGAAAGCTATTGTAATTTAAGCAGATGATGTATTTAAACCAAAAAGTGAAAAACTTACAAATGAAAGAGGATAGAGATTAAACACAGATTCACACATATCATTTCATTTATGACAAAAACTCAGTTTCAATGTTATGAAGAAAAGAATAATCTTAATAAATGGTAATAAGTCAAAATAATATTCATATAAGAAAATACATATCTTGACCCCCATTTCACTCTATTATATGAAAATTGATTCCCGATTATTTGCTGAAAGTGAAGGTGAAGTTGCTCAGTAGTGTCCGACTCTGTGACCAGGTGGACTGTAGCTTGTCAGGCTCCTCTATTCATGGGATTCGCCAGGCAAGAATACTGGAGTGGGTTGCCATTTCCTTCTCCAGGGGATCTTCCCAGTCCAAGGGCAAACCCAAGTCTCCTGCATTGCAGGCTGATTCTTTACCACTGCACCAATGGGAAGCCCCTGAAGTCACTCAAGAGTCAAACCAAGTCTACCTGAATCCAGAGCCCCCTCTGTATGACTGTACTGTCTCGGAGGGCACGGGCTACATTTCCTATTTCTTTTGAATCCCCTGTGATGCCCAGCATTGTGCTCTGCATGCAATAGTTTCCAAATAAATATCTGCTGAGCTGATGAAAAATGTGGAAAGGATCGTAGAAATACTGAAAGGGAAAGAGTTAAATGCTCTGCTCCAGGTCACTGACAAAGACAGCAGGAGGGCCAAGCCCTGAGCACCAGTCTCAAGGCACAAAAGGGTCTCTTTCAAGTTGGTAATAAAGATGTTCATCAAAATGCCTTTCGACGTGGGGCTGAGAGGCTGATGGGAGCGTGATGAGCATCTCAAAGGCTGAGGTTCACTTCTTAGTTCTTTACCTTATCTCCAGGGCTGAGTCAGGACATGAATTAATGCCAGAGAATCCCTCTCTGACCCTCAGCTCAAGCCAAAGAGACAATCAGAAGAGAAGATCCCATTTACTGAGTGCTTGTATGTACCAGGTGCTGTGCTAAGTAGTTTACTGAACAGGACAAACATTGCCAAGGTCACCTGACACCACAGTATGGTGATAAGATAAGATCAGATAAGATAAAAGAGAACCCTCTTACACTATGGGTGGGAATGTAAACTGGTGCAGCCACTATGGAAAAGAGTAGAGGTTCATTAAAAAAACTAAGGTAGAGCTATTATACGATCCAGCAATCCCGGGCATATATCCAAAAAAGATGAAAGCTCTAATCCAAAAAGATACATGTACCCTAATGTTCACATCAGCATTACTCACAATACCAAGATATGGAGGCAACTTAAGTGTTCATCAACAGATGAATGGATAAAGAAGATGTATACAATAGAGTATTATTCAGCCACAAAAAAAGAGTGATATAATGCCATTTGTAGCAACATGGATGTACCTAGAGACTATCATACTCAGTAGAGTAAGTCAGACAAAGAAAAATATATGATATCACATATATGTGGAATCTAAAAAATAGCACAAATGAACTTATTTACAAAACAGAAACAGACTCACAGACAGAGAAAAAACTCATGGTTGCCAAAGGGGACAGATAGGGGAGGGTTGAAATGGGAGCATGAGATTAAGTAAGGAAGGAAGGAAGGGTTAGTCGCTCAGTCATGCCCTACTCTTTGCGAACCCATGGACTGCAGCCCACCAGACTCCTCTGTCCATGGGATTTCCCAGGCAAGGATACAGGAGTGGGCTGCCATTTCTTTCTCCAGGGGATCTTCCCAACCCAGGGGTCGAACTGGGGTCTCCTTCACTGCAGACAGATTCTTTACTGACTGAGCTAGAGATGCATATAATTATGTATAGTACAGATTGGGGGCAGGAGAAGAAGGGGACGACCGAGGATGAGATGGCTGGATGGCATCACGGACTCGATGGACATGAGTCTGAGTGAACTCCGAGAGATGGTGATGAACAGGGAGGCCTGGCGTGCTGCAATTCATGGGGTCGCAAAGAGTCGGACACGACTGAGCGACTGAACTGAACTGAACTGAACGGAACAGATAAATAATAAAGATTTGCTCTACAGCACAGGGAACTATATTCAATATCTTGTAAACTATAGTGGAAAAGACTTGAAAAAAGAATATAGAGATACTATATATGTATTACAGCAGTATGCATATATACATACGTATTAGTATATATCCATGAATCACTTTGTTGTACACATGAATCTAACACAATACTTTAAATCAACTATACTTTAATTCACTGGAGAAGGGAATGGCAAACCACTTCAGTATTCTTGCCTTGAGAATCTCATGAACAGGATGAAAAGGCAAAAAGATATGACACTGAAAGATGAACCCCCCAGGTTGGTTGGTGCCCAATATGCTACTGGAGAAGAGTGGAGAAATAACTCCAGAAAGAATGAAGAGACAGAGCCAAAGTAAAAACAATGCCTAGTTATGGATGTGACTGGTGATGGAAGTAAAGTCTGATGCTATAAAGAACAATATTGCATAGGAACCTGGAATGTTAAGTCCATGAATCAAGGCAAATTGGAAGTGGTCAAACAGGAGATGGCAAGAGTGAACATCGACATTTTAGGAATCAGTGAACTAAAATGGACTGGAATGAGCAATTTTAACTCAGATGACCATTATATCTACTACTGTGGGCAAGAAT